>JAEUWL010000111.1:0-219287 GCA_018524415.1 Podaxis rugospora | reverse complement strand
CTCCTTCATCAAGGACTTCTGCAAAAGCTGCATAACCTGTATATGGAGTAAGTCACAGCATCATCAACTGTATAGAAACCTCAAGCAACTCCCTATCCCAGATCACCCTTGGCACTCTATCTTTATAGACTTCATTGAGAAGCTTCCTAAGTCCTCTGGCTTTGACATCATCCTTGTAATTCAACTGCCTTACTAAGCAAAGTATTTTCATTCTGACACACAACACCATCACCTCTACTGAACTTACCCACCTATTTAACATATTTTCGAAGCATGGTGTCCTCTCTCATGTCATGTCTGATTGCAGCTCCAAATTCATCTCGCACTTCTTCCAGTCCTTGGGTAAGGCCCTAGATATGAAGTTGCATTTCATGTCCAGTTATTATCCAGAAGGCAATGGACAGACAGAGTGAACCAACCAGACACTCAAATAATACCTTTGTGTATAATATAACTATCAGTAGGACAATTGGGCTGAATTGCTTCCTGTTGCAGAGTTTGCCTACAACAATGCACCCAGTGCTACTACAGGTGTCTCTCCATTCTTTGCTAACAAGGGTTACCACCCTGCTATCTTGGTCTATCCTGAATGAGACCTTGCATCTACCCAGGCCTGAGACTTTGCAGTTGACCTTGACAACTTACATTCCATCCTTAAGACTGAAATTGCCTGAGCCCAGGAGTGTTATCAGGCATCCACTGATGCCTACCACCAGTCTGCTCTGGACTTCAAGATTGGCAACAAAGTCTTTGTCAAAGCCCAGTTTTTCTGGACTACAAGACCTTCAAAGAAACTGTCTGAGAAGTTCCTAGGCCCATATGAGATCATTGCTTAAGCTGGTTCTCATTCCTTCACCCTTCAACTCTCCAACTCTATGCATGCTGTTCACCCTGTCTTCTACATTTCTATGCTTGAGCCTTCTACCCCCAACACCATTCCTAACTGTGTCCCTCCACCTCTGCCTCTGGTCATCATTGATGATAAGCCTGAGTATGAGATTGAGTGGATTGTGGACTCCAAGATTGACAGGTGTTGCTAGGCATGCCCACTCCTATATAAGGTCATTTGGGCCAGTTATGAAGGCATGGATAAAAAATCTAGTTGGCTGATGGCTAGAAAACTTGAACATGCACAAGACAAGAGTTAGTACCTGATTTTCATGCCAGCTATTCTGACAAGGCTGGTCCTCTATCTTCCCTCTGACTTCCCTTATCTTACTCTCTGCCTTGGTTTCTGGTCTTATGTCCCTCACTACTGGAAGAGTCACACTCAAGAAAATTTTATTGCTAACACAAAAAAAAACAAAATGTCCAAAAATTTTCAGTATTCTACAAGGAAGGTAGGTCTGCTACCCATCTGCCTCTCCATCCTTGGACTCCTCCTCCTCCTCATCTGCTTCCTCTATCTCCAAGTCCTCCAGTCTGTTCTCCTCCTCTTCACCCTGTTCCAACTCCTCTGCCTCCACCAATTCTATCTCTGCTCCCTCCACCATGTCTATGTCCTGGACACTCCTGTCCAATTCCCCTTACAACTCCTCTGCCACTACATCCAACTCATTCTTGTCCATTGTAGGTCCTTGTGTCCAGAGGACCTCTTCCTCCATGATCTCAAATACACTGCACAGGAGGGCATTGTTCTCCTCCTATATCCACCAGAGTACAATGATTTCCATAGTAAGGGCATGGATGGCCTCTATTGGGGTCTGAGTCAGACTGGTAAAAGAGCAACCTATTTCTTGCTTAACAGGCCATAATGGAGTACCTACCATATTCCTGGGTCAGCTTACCACCAACTCTATCCTCTACACAGGCATTTACTATATTATGGAGGGCCTCCATTATTCTAACTTCAGACTCAGTAATATTCCTACCCATTTGAGTGAATGGGTTAAGGATGTGCAGGATCAGACACTGAGGCCCATGAGAGTTCTGGATTGCCTCCTCCTCAAGATAGAAGGACTTATACTGAAATTTCTTTTGGTAGCATCCAATACAAGAGTGGATATGTAATGATCAATAGAATTTTAGGCAGAAGTCCATTAGTACCATTATGGACTTTACTTTCTGCCCATTAGGCTCTTGGAACCTTGGTTACAACCTGGGTTCTGTGGATTCTATTCAGTTTTAACCTCATCTCTGTTTGCATTGGGAAGCTCCCCTCTGGTAGGGCTGTGCTCCATTCCATTCTCCTCTATCATTCTTTCTAATCAGAATTCCTGTCCAAGTTCATTTCTCATTCCGTTTATCCATGGCTATTCCTTGTTCCCATGATTATCATTGCCTATCCAGGTCTTACCCGCTTATCTGATGTTTTACCTCCAACCCTATCTAATTGGGTGACTGGACACCTTGTGGACAGTCTCCTCATTCTTGTGAATACCATCGCAGATATCAACTCACATGTTGACCTTGTCCTCTTTGAGCAGTTAAGAATGATAGCATCTAGTCACTACTCTCCAGACCTTATCCTGACCGATAGTATATAAGTAGGACTACAGCCACCTGTACTAGTCAGTCAGAATATCAACTTAGGACTCTCTCCTTCTGCTCCCTTGCTCACTACAGCCCTATCTCTGTCCGGGACTGTCCTGTCTTTGTCTGATCCCATCTACTCCCATCTGACGAGCTTGTAGATTGGCTAAGTGAGGCCACTATAGTTCCCAAGAGGCACAACACATAAGTTGAAGCCAAGGCCTTATCTATCTTGGTCCATGAATATCTGCCTCTGTCCACTCGTGGTCCACCCCTGTCCAGAGTCTACCTCCTTAACAAGTACTTACTTTCATGAGAGAGGCACTTTACTCTTAGCTAGTGACAGTACCAGCATAACTTCTCACCTCCTATCTTAAAGGGGAGCTGCATCCTCATCCCAGCTAGACAGTCCATGATCTGGACATCTGACTTGTCATCCATTTCTAGGAGGACAGCCCTTTCTTTCCCTTTGGTCTTCCTCCTGGCCTCTGCCTCCATCTCTGCCTTCCTCCATTCCTCCTCTTCCTACTCTCTCCACTCTCTCCACCTTCTCCTGAGCCCTCTGCTCTCTCTCCTCTTCTTCTCTCCTCTACTCTGCTTTAGCTTTCTCTACTGCTTGCCTCTCCTCCTCCTACTTCCTCCTCTCCTCTTCCTCAATCCTCCTCCACTCTTCTTCCTCTGCCTCCCTGCATCTCTACTTTTCCTCTACCTTCTTCAACTTCCTCCACTTCCTCTCTGCCTGCTCCTCCATTGCCTCCACCTCAGTCTCAGTCATCCTTCTGTGCTTCCTACTTATGCCTGCCTCCAGTACAGAGCTCTCTTGGGGTGTGGGTGTTGGATGGCCATATTGCTACTACTGGTAAAAGGTGGTGAAGGCCACCATCATGGCAGGGTCAAAAGGGAGGTTGGCATTGGGAGATTATTGGTTCTGTTGTGACATGATGGGGCAGATTGTAAACTAAGGAAATGAAGTCACTCATTTTAAACCAGTGGAGAGTTCAGGGCAGGTGCCCAGTCTGGTTCTGGGCCTTAGAGGCTTAGCCCTAAGGGGGAATACTATTATGGACTTCACTTTGTGCCCATTAAGCTCTCAGAGCCTTGGTTACAACCCAGGTTCCATGGTTCCTATTTGGTTTAACCTCTTTTCTATCTCCATCAGGCATCTTCCCTCTGGAAATGCTGTTCTCCATACTATTCCCTTCATCATTCCTTCCCATCAGAATTCCTGCCCAAGTATCATTTCCTCTTTCTGTTTATCCATGGATATTCCCTTTCCTGTGACTATCATTTGCCCATCTAGGTCTTACCCACTTATCTGATGTTTTACCTCCACCCCTGTCTGATCAGATGACTGGATGCCATGCAGACAGGCTCCCCATCCTCATGAACACCATCATGGATATCAACTCACATGTTGCTTGTGTTTTCCTTTGAGCAGTTAAGAATGATGATACCTAGTTACTACTCTCTGGACTTTATCCTGACTGACAGTATATAAGTAAGATTACAGCCATCTATAATAGTCAGTCAGAATATCAACTTAGGTCTCTCTCTCTTCCCTCCTATCTGTCTGCTACAAGTCTGCCTTCAGTCTGGGCTTGTCCTGTCCCTGTCCAACCTCTGTCCATTCATCCACTCAAGCCCGTAGTTGGTCAAGTGAGGCCATTCATGGTACCAGAGGGGCATAACATATAAGTTGAAGCCAAGGCCTTGTTTACTCTTGGTCCAAGAATGTCTGACTCCATCTGCTCATGGTCTGTCCTCACACTGGAGTTAGTCCTTAACAGCAGTCAATCAAGGGTATGGAGTTAAAAGATGACCTTCTCTTTTTTGATGGTCATGTTGTAATCCCTTGTGTTGGGAAAGTTTGTGAGATGATCTACAATATGCACTTGCTTATGATGCATTGGGCCATTTCAGATTTGATAAATCATATGCTGCTCTCTGTGATTCATTCTATTGGCAGAACATGAGGACTGATTTGGAGAAGATGTACATACCTAGGTGTGTAGACTGCCAATGGAACAAGGCTGCTACAAAGAAACCATTTGGACCTCTGTACTCCTTGCCTGTCCCCCAAGATCATTTCACCACTGTTGCTATGGATTTTGTTGGTCCACTTCCTGTAGACTGTAGTTTTGATTGCATCCTGACAATGATGGATCAGATGGGTGCAGATATCTGACTTGTTCCAACAACCACAAATGCAATGGCTGAGAAACTGGCCTGGCTGTTCTTCAACCACTGGTATTCTGAGAATGGCCTCCCCTTAGAGATTGTATCAGACAGGGATAAGTTGTTTGTCTCCAAGTTCTGGCAACAATTGCATGAACTTACTGGTGTTAAACTGAAAATCTCAACAGCCTTTCACCCACAGACAGATAGTGTGAGTGAGAGAATGAACAAAACCTTGAATCAGTTATTATGTTACCATATCAGCTGGAATCAAAAGGGTTGGGTTGTGGCATTGCCTCATGTCTGGTTGGCTATGATGAAAACTGTGAATGCCTCAACTGGCTATAGTGGTTTCAGCTGCATTTGGGGTACTCCCCTCATATTGTCCCTCCCCTGGTTGAGGCAGTACCTGTCACTGAAGAAATGCCCAAATTGTTTTTGAAATGATTACAAGCTGACATCACAACTGCTCATGACAATCTTCTGGGAGCAAAGATTGCCCAGGCTGTCCAGGCAAATAAGGAGAGGGACATGTTGTTCCCCTTCAAGATTGGGCAAAAGGTCCTCATATCAACAGAGAATGTCAGAAAGGAGAGACTGGGAGCTGGTGATGATCTTACCACAAAACTGATGCTGAAATTTGAGGGACCATACCCAGTGGTGAAGATTGACTCAGATCATTTCATGGTTACCATGAATTACAATGATCTACAGAGTGGTATGGTTTTATGGACCTTTCATGCCTTGCAGGTCAAGCCATTCTGTGAAAATAATGATTCTGCCTTTCCTACCCGTGCTGCGTTACCGGATCCAGTTGTAATATGCGACGGCTCCCACAAATACATGGTTGAATGTATTTTGGCCCAGAGAAAGCTAGGCCATGGCTGGCGTTATTTGATTAAATGGAAAGATTTTCCTGAGTCACATAACGAATGGGTGCCCGGTAGTGAAGTAAAAGATCTCGAGGCTCTGGATGTCTTCCTTGCTGAGAATGACTTAACAGTGTCACACGGTAGCCGTCTTTTTCTTTTTCCTTCCCTGCCTGCGGTAGCTTTTTCCCTACATGTAGGGTTTTTTGAGGCACCCGTGTACGGATTTTAGATACATTGTACGTCCCTTTTTCTTCTTTTTTTGGGTGAGGAGGAGCGTAAACATGGGGCCATGTTTACCACTGACAAACGACTAACCGGATGAACGATCGTATCTCGTGACGCCAACTAATTATATCTTATCCTTCCTGGGGGGGGGATATAAAAGCTGTCGCATACCGAACGATAGGACTATTCTTCCTTTCCCCCCGATTCTTACTTGCTATTACTTTTCGTATACGCGTGTACACATACAAGACCAACCGTGACTTCGAGTCTGTTCACTTCTGTGTGATCGTGAGTCTTAACCTTTATCTCAGTGAAGCCCCCGCGGTCGTCGCTGTGGGCTTACAATAGCTGGTTCTACTTTACGGAACGATTCATACTTCATACTGTCTGATGATATCGCAAACTGGTGGAAAGCGTGCTGCTAGACCCGCTGAAGTGCAATGTGACCAACTAGACGGTGACTCAGCCAGTGGGCCATGATAAAGATAAAGATGAAGTGAGCGAAGGCCGCACAGAGCATTATTGACAAATAAGCCGGAAGACTGGACTACGGTCTCCAGAAGTTGATATTCCGGTGGCTGGTATTCCGTGAGGGCATCCCAGAATCGTTGTCTGATTTCCTCGAACCCTTCTTTGAGGAATAGTTTGGACACGTCTTCGTCGACGAGTAACTCTTCCTTACGGCATGTGATCCTGACGTCGGCCCTTGAAAGTATGTGTTTGAGATGCCATTCAAGCCGGCTACAAAATCATCCAAAGAAGTGGGAACGTTTGCGCCAGATAAACGGGAGAACGGTTACAGATGTTGGATTGGCGGCTGACCTCGACGCTCATTAAGGGTGCTTGTGGACCGCAAAAAGCCGCCACCTAACATAGACGCCCGGTGATCCGGGAACTCAAGGACGCCCGATTACCGGATGTTCTCCCCACACTTAACGAAACGACTTCTTTCACCTCTCATTCCGCCATGGGGATCCCCACCACGACCAAGGCAGTGATACTTCGTAGATCTACATCTCGCAAAGAACCCGTATACGACGACGTAGTACTTATTGAGCGGCCTATACCACAACTCAAACCAGGGGAGGTGCTTGTAAAAGTGGGAGCTGCTGCATTCAACCATAGGGAGGTGATTAGATTTCACTTCATTGAGTGAACTTCTGTTTAAGCTATGTATGCGACCAGGTAT
Organism: Podaxis rugospora; assembly: GCA_018524415.1. NCBI lineage: Eukaryota > Fungi > Basidiomycota > Agaricomycetes > Agaricales > Agaricaceae > Podaxis > Podaxis rugospora. The sequence continues at coordinate 212,354 of JAEUWL010000111.1, read as the reverse complement.
GGACCAGGAAGCGAATGTATCCTGGTATTGTTGACGGTAGCGTACTTGGGGCAGATGGTGCAGGTATTCAGTTCGCCACTGCTTTCATAAACTCTGAGCTCACGTTCGGCCATGCAGGGACTGTCATTGCATCCGCAACACGGGACGACCCTCTCATAAATAAACGCGTTTTCCTAATTCCGAGTCGTGGATGGGAAAGCGACCCTCTTGCACCAGAATCCAAGTACGCACTAACCAATCTGCTAATACGATCCAACCTAAATTTGGGCTTACTGGATCATAGTCTCGGTATCCTAGGGGGTGGTGCCCTTCCACCCATCGGTACTTTCTCAGAGTACATCATTGTCGAACGCGACCAAGTTATTCCTACCCCTGACCACCTGAGCGACATTCAGGCTGCTGCTTGGCCATCGGGTGGAGTGACCGCATGGCGGTGCGTACGGCCTTGCCTTGTGTGTTTCCATATTTCATACTAACAGCCTCTCGACAGAGCAACAATGGTGAACGCAGACGTCCAAAAGGGTCAAAATGTCTTGATTACCGGTATAGGTGGTGGTGTTGCCCTTATCGCAATGCAGCTATGCATCGCGAAAGGCGCCTCTGTGTACGTGACCAGCAGTAGTCAAGAAAAGATTCAGAAAGCCATCCAACTGGGTGCGAGCGGAGGTGTCAATTACAAGGACGGTCAGTAGTTTTCATATTTCCCCATTCACGAGGTTGACTGGAAAATTTCCAGCTGATTGGCCAGCTCAGCTCGCTACCCTCCTGAAGAAGAACCCGACAAACACGCAGCTGGACGCCGTCATCGATTCCGGGGGAGGCGATATCATGGGAAAGGTAACCAAGTCTCTGAAACAAGGTGGTAAAGTCGTATGTTACGGAATGTAAGTCAATGTTTCGTTCGTGGTTGTCCTATTCGCACTTGATCTCATCCTCGTGATAGGACTGCAGCTCCGGCCATCACATTCACGATGCGTGAGGTTCTTAAGAATCAGAAATTATTAGGTCTGTGATCAATCATATACGAGTGCTTGTATTGATCACAAATGACCTAGGTTCAACCATGGGTTCGCGTCAAGACTTGATCAATGCTACTAACTTCCTCACCCAACACCATATCATTCCTCCCGTCTCACATGTCCTTGATGGCTTGGAATCTGCGGATGAAGGTTTCGAGCTCATGCAACGCGGGGACCAATTCGGAAAGATCGTCATCAAAATCCGAGATCCTCACACCCAACAACGCTCAAAACTTTAGGGCTATTCATAAGTTGGATATGTACCAGAATGTAATCCCATTCATACAAAACACGGAATATTTGTACAACAAAACCAGGTCGCGAACGTACGAGTACATCAGAACAATTCACTTATTCCTTGTTCGCTCGAGAAAACGCCAGCAACCTTACTTTCAAAATCCATCCAATCACCACCTTCATATGCCACGAGCTCAGAGGGAGAAAGACCTCTATGCTTTCCGACTCCAAGAGCACGTTCAAGGTTGATTGTGACAAGTGCCAAAGCTCTCCACCTTCCAATTTCTCCAAACGAGTTGAGTGCCAGCTGTGGCCAAAGAGATGAAGAGATGAGCGCAAGCAACGAGAATGAAAAAAAGGGGGCGTACCCAAGCAGCCTCAAACCTTGTATTGCGAGCGGCGAAAGCATCTACGACACCGATACCAACATTGACGCCAGCATCCAACAATTTCATCACAGCACTATCATGAGTCAAAGGTGCCCCAGGCAAACTGCATCCAACGAAGTAATTCAGTGGCCGGAATATATAATACCCTCGTAGTCAAATACTCACAGTCTCTGGCTCTCCCATGTGCCAGGGAACGGCCGCGGCATGGTCACCACCACACTTACTCCAGCTCTTGCAATAGCCCGAGCAATCAGATGTGCTTCGGAAGCTCCAGCGAACGTCATATCGAAATGACCACCTTTCTCTTCATGAAACTCTTCTCTAAGCCTAAGCAAAGTCGACATGATATCTGCACTATCCACATTGACGACCAACGGAATTTCTCTCTAGATGCACCTCATCAAGCAAATGATCAACTGTCATCAAAAACTTCACTCACATTACGAACGCGCCGCCAGGCCGTGGTATCAGATTCAAACAAAAGTTGTCGAAGTGCAGCAATTTGAGTACTGATGCTAGCCTTAACGCTGTGGCTGACTGTGACATGAAGAGCTGTTTCTTCTTGTAGGATAGCCCGGTGATCGAGAGCGTTCTCAGCACCGGGGAAAAACGCCGTAGACAAGCCTTGGATAAACCCGTTTCCCGAGGGTGCGGTAACCGCTCTGGTAACACCATTGCGGTAGGCAAGCCTAGAAGTGATTGAGCCCAAAGTAGGAAGCCAATCAATGAATATAGACATACAACAGATTTCGTCCATTAAAAGCCAAACCATCAACAGCTCGTATAATAGCATTGGTACCTCCAACAATGGCTGGGACGGACCCGGTCAATGCATCTGGAACAGCCCCATCATTCGTCGAAGGTTCCAAGTTGATTTCCTCCAAGCCCAGCGGAGCGCCGAATGAGGTGAGACCAGGGAACAAAGCACCACCTTTCAAGTTAATCTCCGCAACAGCTTCAGACTCCAAATCCGACCCAGCTACACATCGAGTCCCGCTTTCAGCAACGCAAACGATGGACCCATTCCGCATGAACACGTCCAAAGGCTTCCCAACCCCGCTTTCCATCGATTCAAATTCGTTGAATCCATCCCTTCTCCAGGCGAAGCTAACGTTGACGAGCTTGATGGTCTCGCCATTGTCGAATCTACGGTGTCTGCGTAATGGTGGAAGACCGTCAAATTCGACTGTCTCACGAGCTTCGCGGTCAAAGTTTGGTGTCTTAGGGACTCGCTGGAGTTGGCCGGGTTTGTGAAGAACGTGGGGATCTTTGAGCTGCGCGATACCATCAATGAATACCTGGACTGGGGTCGCTCCCAAGGTCAAGGGGTGCGAATCCCAAATGACGACATCTGGGCATGATGGTCAGTATTCGAGTGCGTCTGTCAAAGGTTGGGCGGAACTCGCCTGCATCATAGCCTGGTAAGAACGTGATCAGTATCGTTCATGCTGTTGATCAAACAGAATTTATCTTACCTTTGCTAAGGAAGCCTACCCGATGGCTAAGACCAGCTGCCTTTGCTGGTGTGGTAGTTACGGACGCCAAGGCTAATCCAGGACTCAAACCGTAATAATGAACTTGTTGTGCCTCAAACAGGAGGTACCGACTGTTGAGCACTGGATGATCAGATTGTGGAATAATCAATATCTTGGGACTCCAAAGGACTGCGGATCCGACAGGTTTACCTTCATGACAACGGGAATACCATGACTCGCAAGAATCCTGGGTGCGAATTCAGAATTACGGTATGCTTCACGCTTCTTGCGGGCGTTCGCTGCGAATAAGGCGATGGTAGGCGCTCCTCCCTGTTGCTGGGTTGAATTCTGGCTCAGTGGGATGACGGGGCAGCTTACGAATATTTACTTCAGCAAATCGGGTACGAGATGGGTATCCCCTCCATGATGAAAGGACGTGACATGGAATTGGAATTCATTTGAGAGCTGATAGCGATTGCTTAGCTTCAAGAAGTAGGAGACGTTTTTGGGTTACTTACCCGAACAATCATATCAAGATCAACAGCCTGATAGACGTATCAACATGTTATTAGTTGTGATAACCAGTTTTAACATACCTCATAGCAATGAATTGAGAGCTTTACGCGGGGGTTTGGTCAGGAAAAGGTTTAGGGTGGCGATGTGAAGTTAAGCTTACCCGAACCTTCCCTCGGAGCACATCTATAAGAGTTTCCCATTGATAATCCTCAGGTATGTCTTTCCCATCCACGGCATCCCAGTTACCAGCTTCAACTGAGTCGCAGAACGCATCTTGCGCGATCTTGATCTGATTTGCAGTGTGATATGCCTGTCGGAAGTTCCATGCTGCGTCCATCCGCACTTGGCTATAAACTCGGTCGGCATTCTCGCCTTGGCAACGTTATATTCGACCAGTGTAACAAGAGTGGTAACTGACCATATGCGTGCCTAGAGTGACGGATGAGCCTCAGAGGCCGATGAATATGAAGAGATGAACTTACTTCATGTGCCTCCAATGGATATGGGTGACATTCTCCGAGGGCCTTATCAACGTCTGGGGAGGCTCAACAACTTTGGATATCGTGGATCTTTCCTCGTTGGGTCTCATTTTGATCACGAAAGCTTGTCCGCCTGTAATACAAAGGTGAGCATAACGAGAGGCTTATCCCAGTGAAAAGGTCCTTTACCGATGTTGTCCGCACTGCCAGGCAAGATCTGTGCTGTCGTCACACCACCCGAAATAGTGAGCTCAAATGCCGCGTCATGGGTGTTAATGCCATCAATGCTTCTTAACCAAGGGAGAATGGGAGCCTTGCGGGAGTTGGTGTCAGTAGCACCTGTTTACAGCCTATAAGTACGGATGCTTACGTCTGGAAATGTATGAGAAGGACCCACCACTGAGTCTTGGAGAGCTATCGACGGCAATATGCGAATGCAAGTCGACCAACCCTGGAGTTACCCAGCGTCCCCTTGCATCCACCACCCGTAGCCCTTTCAACCCTTCGTAATCCTCCTTCGGGATCTTTCCGACACTCACAATCAACCCGCGATCTAGGAGGACATCGCCATGTACAACATCCTTGCCATCGCGATGGCCCGTCCAGATTTTGGCATCGCGAATCAATGTAGGGCTGGTTCCAGGGACAAACCGATCCGAGTGACCTTGAAGCCGCGAGGCGGGGTCAAAAGAAGGCGGTGGACCTGCAGGGGCACGTAAAGTCTTGCATCGTTCAGTTACATTGAGTCGGTGAGCAAGAATGTCAAGTCGAGCGACAGATCGCAGCTTGCTGCCCGGGACTGCACTTCTGAAATAGTAGCGTTGGATATAGAAGAAGGAAAACGCGAGTTGGAAGAGAAAGACATAAGCGAGTGTTCTCAATACAAAATTCCGGTGTAGTTTCTGTGTATACACAGGAGGAGGGGCTTGCAGAGGCAATATCCCGGTTGGCCTCATGGTAACACCGGTGAATTGAGTATTCAGGGCTGCTGGGCATAATCGGCGAAACCTGAGCCGGGCTTATATAAAGAAAGAGAAGCGTGGAGGCAGATGAGCCCCGCTCGTCAAGCTCTACTATGGAGAGGGCTTCCTCCAGTCCTTCTCCTTCGCATAGATATCCGCATTTTCTCATCGTATGTCATGGTGGTTGTTCTCTGACAGGTAGCGTGACTTCACAATGTGACAAATCAAGACGATATTTATTCCCTCCTCAAGTTTAAGAGCCCGAGGCTTACAGATGCAGCAGTTGTAGGAATTGCGCACATTCGCCCCTTTGGTCAACTTGGTTCTTCAGACTTTGAAATATCTCTTCGTGCATTTGGCGTGCCTCAATTCGCAAAAGCAATTACATAATCAAGGTGGCTTTTCTTAATTTTCCTTCGTTCGTTCTCTGTCGTGGTCCTATTTCTCCGCCTTATCACGGCTGCTTCGAATGGAACACCACAAACGAAATGAGGCTGATATACGTTCGGACAGCAGGGACCTGATATGTCTAGCTGGAGCAAAGGGCTGCGCCGTCAAGAACCCACCACCCAAAGCCAAATGAAAACATTCCCCGACGTCTCTGGATAGCGCTTGGTTTGCGCAGAACAATGGTCTGATTTGGGGAATACTCTTTGCGGTGCTTCACAATTGAATCTCACAACTGCAGAGTTGCAACTGACTCCTACGTCCATTTTCCCATCCGAAAATAACTTGAATTTCTATACTTCGGAGGCTACGGCGTGCGCCGGGCTTTAGATGAGTCTCTCACAGCCGACAGGATTCCCTTCCGTATATATAATATAAGCCACAGCATTGCCCGCCCACTATCCCCTTCTGGTGGTGTAACACCATGACTTCAGATGGGGACCAAATCCCGGACATCACCCTCCCGACCCTCACCCTCCTGAATGCGACTGTTCCAACTGACCTTGACGTTCACGAAGTCGCGCGGCATTGGATCACTGAATTTGAAACCGGCATAGAAGCCCAGGACGTTGATCTCCTTATCAAACTCTTCCTCCCCGACTTCTTCTGGCGCGACATCCTGGCTCTTACATGGGACTTCCGCATATTCCGTGGGTCAACTAAGATCAGGCAGTTCCTGAGAGACCGACTCCCCATTACCAAGCCACGCGAGTTCAAGCTCAAGGATGAGTTCATAAGCCTTCAACACCCTTATCCTGACCTCGCATGGGTCAACGCCATGTTCGACTTTGAGACAGAAGTTGGTGTTTGCTCTGGAGTTGTCCGCCTCCTGCCTACGCAAAGCGGGGAGTGGAAGGCACATGTGGTATTCACCAACCTCGAGGAGCTACATGGCTATCCTGAGAAATGCGGCTCGCTCCGGAATCCGTTGCCTAATCATGGGCTCTGGGGATTGCAAAGACAGAAGGAAGTCGAATTCGAGGGCACGAATCCAACGGTGTTGATTATCGGTGCAGGCCAGAGCGGACTCAGTGTAGCTGCACGTCTGAAAGCTTTAGACGTGTCCGTCCTAGTTGTAGAGAAGAACCCACGCATTGGGGATAACTGGAGGAATAGGTATGAGGCATTGTGTCTACACGATCCCGTCTGTAAGCATTTCTCCCTTCAAATTAGAGTGACCAGTCTATAATTGGAACAAAAAAAAAAGGGTACGACCATATGCCCTACATGCCGTATGTATTGCCCTCTGTCATTTGTCAATATATAATGACTTTTGGCAGGTTCCCCTCCAGCTGGCCAGTATACGCTCCTGCCAAAAAGCTCGCCGGTTGGTTGGAACACTACGCCGAAACAATGGAGATTCCTGTCTGGACATCCTCCACAGTCGTGCACGCATCCCAAGACAACAACAACAAGAAGTGGCATATCAAAATCAAGCGCGGTAATGGAACTGAACGCCACTTCGTCGTCAACCATCTAGTCTTCGCAACTGGTCTCGGAGGCGGCCTTCCTAGATCATTTGACTATCCTGGACTGGTATTCTCGCTACCATAGAGTTGATGATGACATTTATATACCTGACTGCTCATGAAACAGGACCACTTCAAAGGCCAATACCTACATTCGACACAATTTAAACAGGCTCTGGATCATGCGGGAAAGAAGGTCGCAATCGTTGGCTCTGGGACATCAGGTTAATTCTACCATCAATTGACTTTTACCGATTGCCAACAATTCGCTCATAGCTCACGATATTGCAAAGGACTGTTACGATCACGGTATCGGTACGTGACCTCCATGTCTTCCTTTCGGGATTGTGATATCTATTGCCAGATGTGACAATGGTGCAACGGGGGCCGACCTATGTTATGTCTGCCAAGAATGGTTGGGAAGTTCTGTTCAAGGGTACGCTTGTACCATTCCTTTCCTACTGACGACGGTCAGCTCAAACACAATAGGTGTATACTGGGAGAATGCACCGCCTGCTGACATTGTCGATCGCTTGATTGCTGTCTTCCCCCGATTCATGGCCGTCGAGTTCTACCAGCGCCAGGTCCAAAAGGTAGCAGAGCTGGACAAGTTCGTTTGGAAGGGTTTCATCTTCTACATCATGATCTGACAGATACATTATTATCTTTCTTGTTCAGGCCAATCCTTGACGGCTTGCGCAATGTCGGATTCAAGCTGTCAACTGGAACGAAAGGTTCTGGGTTTTTCCTATCAGCGGTGACAAAGGGCGGTGGGTACTATATCGGTGGGCGTCCTCCCTTTCATGGGGATGACCTCGAGTTGCTATATGCCACTTCGCAGACGTCGGTGCATCCCAACTCATAATCGACAAAAGGATCAAACTCAAGAACGACAGCACCATCTCAGAGATCACAGAGACCGGGCTCAAGTTCTTAGATGGCTCTGAACTACCCGCGGATGTCATCGTTTTTGCAACTGGGTAAGCACGCCCCCGCTTCAAGCTATACCTTGTCAAAATGCAGATGCACGGTATGGAATAGGTTAGGAGACGCTCGCGGGGTTATTCGTAGCATATGCGGAGACGAAGTTGCAAACAGGACCAAACCAATATGGGGGTTGGACTCAGAGGGCGAGATCAGTGGCGTTTGGAAGGATACCGGCGTACCAAACATGTGGTATGCGTTCGGTGGGTGTGCCTTGGACCCGTCTTGTAATCGCCTGTCTAAGAACAGTTTCAGGGAATCTCGCTCTCTGTAGATTTCATTCCAAACACCTTGCGCTCCGTGAGTCGCACTTGATACCTGGATGAGACTAGCCATTTATACATCCCGTCAGAGATAAAAGCAATCGAAGAGGGCAATTTCGGTAGGCGCTATGAGATGTGAGAGTATTTGACCACCGCGTTTGATTCTACTATCCAAGGAATGTGAAAGTTCTTCTAAACTTTACATGGTCCAACTGGTCATCAGTGCATCACTTCCTCGGACATCGGTCTTGGAACGTTGTAAATTGCGAGGCTGAAGACTAAAGGTCCATTAATGAAACCTGGAAAATATTTCTGACCACCAAATATCCAAGCATATTTTTGAGTTGCATTTCGAGATGAGGATACTGAGAGATAGCTGGTTCTACTTTACGGAAACGATTCATACTTCATACTGTCTGATGATATCGCAAACTGGTGGAAAGCGTGCTGCTAGACCCGCTGAAGTGCAATGTGACCAACTAGACGGTGACTCAACCAGTAGGCCATGATGAAGATAAAGATGAAGTGAGTCATGGCCGCACAGAGCATTATTGATGTTATATATCTGAAAATATGAAGTTGCTCGATAGGACAGACGGCTCCGTTGAGGCTCATTTGCGGAGCTATCCCAGGGACACGGGCCCATATCGGGAGTGCAGCTGATGTTATCAACAGCGTAAAAGAGAGGGAGAACCAGACGGTTGGCAGAGAGAGGAAGAGCCAATACATAGTATTGGATAGATTTTGCAAACATCCATTCGAGGCCTTGAAATGCGAGAATTAACAAATGACCCTTAACGCGACTGAATGGACTTGTCCTACCTCCACCCAAAGATAAACCATACCATCCTTCTGCAACAGCTGAACATTTCCTTTGTAGGCAGCACTCGTCGCGAGGCTGACTACTCCACTTAGGAGTGCCATAGCTGCTATAAACCTAGTGACTGAACATGCCGGAAGGTTTGCGGCTGAGATCATTGGAAATATGAGCCTGTATTTCGTGTACCCATTGAGCTAATATGTGCCAAACCTCTGGACACAGAGACGCACGGCAAAGTACCCACTGAAAGGAAGCTGTACGTCTCCCAATGCAATTTAAGTCGTCGACTCGTATCAAGCCACACCTCATTCGGGTGTCGTCCATCAGTGGTCGATTCGGCAGACACGGACAAGTCAGCGGGAGTCTGGCAACACCTGGAAGATAAATATTGCCAGTATGGTGCACCAAGAGTGATTGTCATCAAGGATGACTGTGCTATACGGATTAAGGTCGCTTTGAGACAACTAATCAAATATATCAGCATTCTGTCCGTGACCTATGGCGTTCATTAAGCAGACCGAAGCATCTGGTAGAATATCTCTGGCTCAACCCAACACAGGAATATCATATTGGGGTTGCTGGAGGCCTTCGAGCTCTTCAGGAAGTGTTCTGGGATGAAACTGGTGTTGCGGGGGAAGCTGAGGCTGTAATGACACGATCGAGGTTTATAAGCGTCCGCATATCCTGAGAGATTGACGCAAAGGTATGCCCACGTGTAATACGTAATGAAGGCAACCAGTAGTTACCTACACGCCTGTTCTGAATTGAGCTGGAGCCGTCACGTTATCCACGTGACGGTCTCACGTGTCGGCAAGATGGTTCCACCTGGCTACTCAATGGAAATCGCTCTGGTTAATTGCTCGCGTCCAGCTTACCTCATAGCCAGTTTTCGCGCTAGCTTTCGGAGAGTCAGCAGACTTGCCGGCACAGGGACATTGGGCCTGCTCGGAAGCACATGACAGGCCCGCCGACAGCCTGGCGATTGACTGGCTAGCCCACTGGTAGGGGCCAGCTGGGGGACAGGTGGCAGACTCGCCGGCAATCCAGTGACAGACTGACTGGGTGCGACATGATGAAGCTGCTGGTGACGACATGGCATACCCGCGGGTGGGGAGGTAGTTGGCCAGCCCCCAATCAAGTGGTCATCACAGTGTAAGACAGCTGGGTATGAACATCGGTATGGCCTGGGCACCCACAAGATCAACATGTCCCATCCACGTCAGTCATACCAGGTGGGACAGACCTCAAATCGGCGTCACACTCATTTTGGCGGTTGGCAATGCAGTGAACATTAGATTGAATGTAATGTAAGAGCATTAAGACGACTATCAATGAGATTAAGCAATTAGGCTATCACTAGCCGCGTTCAAAGTTGCCTGTAGCTGTAGCTGTAGCTGTAGCGAGGTCTGTAGCACGCTTACTAAGATAAATTTGTAATCAGCATTTTGGAACTCAGCTGACAGCTGATGTCTGGTTGATTGTCCCTCGGGGATTTCCGGAGTCTTAGCATAGGCTGAAGCAGTGGCAGTTAGCAGAGAAATAAATTAAATCTTTGCCCATCTTTTTTTTTTGGTGAGAACATGTTAAATTGAAAGTATGAAAGGTTTCAAAACAAGGGTGTATGTAAAATGGTAATCTTTGCTATACTGGTAGTTTTAGTCCAGAGTAAATGTATGACTACTGAGTTGTGAGGGGCTAGTTTTTTGGCTTTGAAAGGAAGGTGGGATCATGTGATTCCTTAGGTTGGGAAGAGAAATTGAAACTGGAGTCATTCAGAGGGGATGAGAGCAAATGGAAGCCAGTAGACGAGCTGGAGGTGTCAAGTGGGTGTGCCCAAACACTAAGGGAGACAGAGGGTGGGACAAAAAAAAGAGTGGTTTGAGCGAGGGGACAAACAGAGCCCCTTCAGCATGTACTATGCCCGACTTATCCTATCACGTGGTACTTTGTACCACATCTAGGAATATATCTATCCAATATATTCACTGGAGACAGATCCAGATGAAAGGTGTCCCCTTGGAGGGTATCATGGGTTTTAAATACATGATAATTGTGTTTCACACTCAATATGATCCTTTCACATTCAAAATCCATGGTACCCCCAGCAAGACTTTTTTGTTTGGATTTATGTTGATGATTCTTTTTAATAAAACCAAGGTATATAAGAGCAAAACTGGACCCCTAAGCTAGGGCTTTGGAAACCCCCAAGGGGACATCAACCAGGCAAGGCTGTCAAGCTGAGTTCCAAAATGCTGATTACAAATTTATCTTAGTAAGCATGCTACAGACCTTGCTACAGCTACAGCTACAGCTACAGGCAACTTTGAACATGGCTACTAATACCCTGTTCGAAGTCCCTGCCCTCCCTTGGGATATCATAGATTTCCTCCAGGGCACCGTACTTCTTCCAGTCATCCTTGAGAATGCCCGAAAGGATTCTATGTAGTATCAGTTAGAATTAGAATGGTAGATAAAAATAAATGCTATACTTTCGAATCCCATCAGCATTGTTATCAGCTCGTTCATGGCAGAGTTGAAGGTATGTGTCGACAGCATCCCAGAAGTTTGGTTTCACTGGCTCCTTAGCCTTAGCTCCTGGTTGTGGTCGCTTGTTTGTGGCTTCTTTCACACAAAGAGCTGCTTCTAAAGCCAAGTTAACATGTACCTTATGCTGGGGAGGAGGTTAGAATGAGTTCTCTTTTCCGATTTGACAACGCACCATAACTGCAAGCCGTGCACAAAGCGGGATGCATATTTTGCATGGTGAACCATCGATTAGGCTGTGTGCTAATTGATAGATTGACAAATTTCTATCAATGCTGCTCTTGATCTACAGAGACATACATAAGATTCTTGCAAACATCATTTGTTAAAAGAGCACTCACAGTCTTCTTCATTGTCGAGCGAAGCTGTGTGAGCTCATTCCCAATGTGAGACTTGATGACTTCTTGTGCATATGGGTCCTTGCTGAGGTTCGGTGGTACATTGATTTGTTGCTTCAAAAGAACGGCCTATAGTCATGGGTTTATTAATCAACTATTTCTCGAAGGCAGTGAGAGGAGAATACACTCACATAAACATGATTGATAGGCATGGTGCCCTTGTATGCAGAAAGCTTTTCAGATAGGACAACACCAAGGGCATAGGACTTGATTGATTTCTATGGATCTGGTGGTGAGATATTGAATGTAAATTCATCTAGTGATGTACCACCAGTGCAGCATCAACACTGAAATGAGGTTGTGCTGACACGATTTGGTCCAGCTTGTTACCCATGGCAAGCATTTCACAGAATGTCTCAGTCAACTGAGTGCTCCATGGGCTCTGGAGTCAATGGAGTGGAGAGCTCACCACATGAGCACTAGCACCTTCAAGTGTTTAATGACAACTTACCACCGCAAATGCTTTGATGCAAGGAACCTGGTATGGATGGAGCTTAAGTCAGTTTGCTATGTGCATCGCTTTAACAAGTACGCCCCTTTGTTGACCAGGACTGGAAAGGCTGTGCATATCATCAGCATCTTGTAATCCAGTGTTGGGTGTGCTGTGGTTCAGCGCTTGAGTAAAACAGTCAGCCCAGTTGTCATCTGAGCATGTATCCAACAGTGCTCTGATGTCCAAATCTTCATCTGCTAAATAGTGGTCAATGTCAAGGTCAAGCAAGCTTCGGTTGGGCTGGGAAGTATCTGGAGATTGCTGCCTTGATTCAGAACCAGAGTGGGCAGGTTCAGACTCAGAGCAAGGGAAGTTAGAAGGCATGGTGCAAACTGATGTGTCAAAAAAGTCATGTCTTATTTAAACAAAATAAATCAATTATTAGTGATCCGACCATATGCTCACCTTCCAGTCTGCTGACACACCTCAGATCCAATAAACCTCCCATGCGTGGACAGAAATCTAAGGACATCCCCTCTTGTAAGTGTTTATCCTGTCTTTAATGGATATGAGGTGGTAACCTACCACCACTGCAGTTATTGAGAGGCGAGAGTCAGATAACATTGTGCAATGCCATCTTTGCCTCGAATTCAACTCGACTGGGAATGGATCTGGCTGGATCCAACAAAAGAGCCTAGCAGCCCACTTGTCAAGTGCTTGTCATCAAGGTTCAGTGACGGCACAACAGGCAAGGGAGCACAAAAAATTTCAATCAGAAGAAAGGATTCAGCACAACATATTAGTGGCTACAGTCCAAATATATACAGAGAATAGACCAACCACAGCTGCACAAAGGTGAACTGTCTCAACCAGTCAACTGGAACAGCCCTCCCTTCAACAAACCCCAGTAGAAATGACTGCTGAAAGTTCATTTTGGACACAAGTTGATCATGATATGGATGTTGACATGGGCATGCTCGGAGAGCCAGAGGAAAAGGTCCAGCTGTGTTTGGAATCAGAACTTGATAAGGCACTTGAGGAATGGGGTGCCTGGTCAGATGTTGGGAATGAAAGGGAGGATGGAGACATTGATGATGATATGTTCAGTGGCTTGGAGCCAGATAACGATGATTCCGGGGACTTAGGGGATATCTTGTCAAAAGGGTGTATGTGTCAGATAAAAATCAGCAAAAAAATATTGCAAACTAAGCATACCTTTAGCTCAAAATGCCAGTGCTGATGACTGGAGCCCATATCCTTCTAAACTAATATTCCTACTTGATGCAGTTGACAGTATGCCTTGATTGCAAGTGTCAAGACAGATGATGAAGGTCATTCTATAGCTCCTTCATGAGTGCAAAGTCCAGGATGTACCTTCATACCATATGCTACGAAAATTCCAAGAGGCAGTGTGGAAGGAGAGTGGCATACCCACAATACAGTGGAAGACACCTAAGGGAGGGAAGGTGTTCTCATATAACAATGTCCATACCCTAATTGCAAATGTGAATTTAGTCATTCCTTCAGTTGAAAAATATACTAAAAATTTACCCATAGGACTGGTCCAACCCCCGAACTGCAGGCCAGCTGTGAATTTACCCTGCAATTTCCAAAAATGGTATTATTTCTGAGATTTGGCATGCAGAAAGGTGGAGGAAATCCATGGATTGCCACTTGCTAAGCCCAATGTATGATGCAGGGACTTGTCACTATTACATTGATGAAGCAGCAATGTTGACAGATGGCCGAATTGTTGTCCCAGTACATTGGCTAGAGAATGAAGGAGATGGTCAGATAATGGTGGATGCATGGTTAGTGGAAATTGATGACAATGTGAGTGCAGGTAACAGTATGATTGATTAATCACTCACAAGTCACTGGAAGCAGCACTTTAGCACAATATGGGATGACGATACCATTCTCATCTGTGCGCACGACCTGAAATACACCTACCTTGAGCTCGTTGAACATGGTGAAGCTCCGAAATGGAGCTTGGCTACAATTGCTGCTGGCCATCCCCAGCGGATGCCAAATCCTGATCAGAAGCTTGCCCAAGGAGATCCACTGTTTATGAGTTTTATTGATATCTTTGGTGATGACATATCTGGCAACCAATCGAAAGCATGGAATAAGCATTGGAATTTATACATGACGCACTAAAATCTCCCAAGAGAACAACTCCAGTACCAGTACCATATTTACTTCTTATCAACCTCCCAACATGTTTCAGTGACTGAGCAGTTCCAAGGCATCCATGAAATTTTAAGGTGAGTCACTGGCACTTGGCTGGAAGAATGAACATGCTATTGACATATGGATGATGCATCTTGGTTCTCACATCGATTGATTAGATCAACTTACGAATCTCCCATCTGTGTGAAACATGCATCCACCGGTATGTATATCCACTTCAGGATTCGATGCAATGCCGGTCTGGGAGACAATCCGGCACAAAGTGAGATATCAGGGCACATAGGGGGCAACAGAAACTACCCTTGCTGAAAGTGTCATGTTGGAGGGACCCAAAAGCATAAGGCAACAGATGATGGCTATGCTGCTTTCTTCGCAGTGAGTTGCCACCAATGAGAAGGCATTAATTATGTCTCTGACATGGCTAACTAGCCTGGCATCCCATGATCAAGTGCAGAAACCCTTCAGGAGTAGGAGAAACAAGTGGAAGCAGCATGTCTTGGTGTTGCTGGTACAGTCAAAGAATTACAGTCAAAGAGTGGAGTTAAAGATGCCTACACACAACAATGGATTGATGATTTTATCACCCATTCTCAAGCCTTTCAAGCAGCCAATCCAGAGATCCCAGCTTCACAGATTCAACCTGTATTGATGAATTGGGTCACCAACAATAAATACATTGTATTTAATAACTATCTTCTTGTTGACGGTGAGTGTGCTTCATCTTCTAAGAATCAATGGATTGTTAAGCCATGTTGTTTAGACTGGGACATAGCACAGGACACACCAATTGAGCTCTTGCATACTGCCCTTCTTGGAATTGTCAAGTATCTATGGCAGATGACACACTTATCTTTCAACACTGATTGGAAGCAGAAATATGTGGTCCAGCTGCAGGCAACAGAAACTATGGGCCATTCAATTGATTCAATTCAAGCAAATTACATTGCACAATATGCAAACTCCCTCATAGGATGCCAGTTCAAAATTCTTGCTCAAGTCAACATATTTCACATCCATGATCTTGTTAGTGACAAAGTATTTGCATTAGTGAGGGCAGTCAGAGACCTCTGCGCTCTCCTCTGGTTCCCAGAGATACATAATCTGGATGAATACCTGGTAAGCTCATTCTCTGTTTCTGATCAGAGCCTTTAGTGATGCTCTGTTACAGGATGATATTGATGTAGTGATCACGAATGTACTTGATCTTGCTGGTGAGATCGATCCATCAAAAATCATCAAAAAACTCAAGTATCACATCCTTGTACATGCGCGGGAGGACATCAAACGGTTTGGTCCTCTCATTGGTATGATTACCGAAAGTTATGAATCCTTTAATTCTGTATTTCAGGCATGCTCGGTACTCTCAAATCACCAGGCACCAAGTCGTGACATTGCCCATCAACTGGCATAGCAGGAGTCAGTGAAATACCTCATGTCTGGTGGATTTTGGCTCTTGAAATTAACTGGCCAATGGATGCAGTCAGGTTCTGGTCTCTGAAACTATGTGTTGGCAAATAGAACTCTGCACTCCTTCCATGCATGGCCAGAACTGCACTCTGCATCCATTCCAGGTGAGTTAGTTTTGATTTACAAAAGCTTGAGACACCATCACTGATGTGCATTATGTACTCAGGAACAGTTTGCCTCGCACCACAACAGCTGAATGAGCAGTCAAAACAAAAAGATTACCTTCAAGTTCAATGGAGCAAGACCAGTGGAATCCATGCTGTAAATCAACAGCTGAAATGGGCAACAGCGCTCTGGCACCGTGGCAAGAGCATTCTCTCAAATTACCATAATACCTGTGTTGTTGGGTCTTGGGTGTTTGTAACGTCACCATTTGCACCTGATCACACAACCATAACTGGCCACCTTGTAGAAATACTCTGAGAAGCAGAAAATGAATCCAACTGTGTGGTTCTCATCGATGTATTTGAAATCAGGGCAGACCAACATCTACTATTCAACATGCCTGTTCTCATTCAGCCATCTGATGGGGAGAAGATTGTCACTATCTCTGGGAAGGTAATTTTATCTTTTTGCATTCTGCTTGATCACCAGTCTAACTATGATCTATGATAGGATCTACATTTTGACTACAACGTCCAACATGATTGCTACACTGCCAAGTGTGGTGCTACTGGCAGGAGAGTTGTCCTTCAAGAAAAAGTGGCGAGTGAGGCAACTCGTGACATCATAGTCCACTTGCCGCTTGATCAGTTTGTGATCAACACTCATGCATTCCATAATGCCCATCTCATTCGCAAAGTAATTCCAAGGGAAGTAATCACACCCATTCTTCAGCACAAAGATCCCAGGTCTCGCATGCAACAGGGCAGGTGTCTGCAAGACCCTTGCAATACTCAAACAGAAACTCCAGCAACAGGCAAGTATGGAGCCTTGCTGGATAATGTCCTAAATACAGCTGGACCAGTTACTACCAGTCAATGATCCATCGGATGACCTTGAGGAATGCAGTGGATACAAGAGGGAACAAGAGAGCCCAGTGCCAGTAAGGGTTGAGTTGACATTATTACTTATTATATTAGTCTAATGTTCTGAACGTGATAATTGATTACATTATAAAATAAATTACATGTGAAAAGAGAGTGAGAGTCTGAGCACAGTAATTCCACCAGATGGCCGTAACCTGCATCCAGACAGTACACAGGTGTATGGTGACCTTGGATCGACATGCCGAATCACATAGCACCCAGATCCTAATGACATAGGGCATAGGTGCTCAGCCATCTTTGAGCAACATGTGAGTCCATGTTGAGGACAGATCGTGGTGAGGTAAGAGACAGGGACTTGATGACCTTGTCCCTATATACGAGTTCACGTCTCGGCCAGGTCCTGACCATGTCGGTTCCAGGAAATTGTTGGCTGGCAAATACATTTGGCTGACATGTGGATTTTACATAAAGCAGGAATCTGGTACTCTGCTGTCAACCGAAATCTGGCGTTCCATGTGGATACGACATGTCACGCACAACTTTCCCAGCTGGGGTTTTTTCTTAGTCTCAGATGGACCCTGCAGCTATTTGTAATATGATACCCAAACGGGCTTGTAGTCGTAAAATCCCACTTCCATAATTTTGACCAATCCACCCTATTGGTGTTACATGTGGACATAACCATTTCTACTTTTGGTTCTACCCCTGAACCACTAGGGCAGGGTTCAGCAAGTAATCAGCACAAAAAGTTGCCATCAGATGATGGGTACTGATTAAGTATACCCATCTGAGACAATGATATCTATCAAGCTAGTTCAAGTCTCCAGCAACACAGCTCTGATTCAACCCAGTGAAATTTGACCTGATGATCCATCTGACAGTGGGAGTCGGCACAACTAGATACAACCAATTTTCCTTCTCATCTGCCATGAATTCCCTTATCCTGGAAGGCTTACCAGTGAGCACATATACCAGGGTGCATTACCTCTCCCTCTTTTCGCCGATTCCCAATCTCTGTTTGTACTGTGTCTTCTCAGACTCAGGTCCGTGGTAAGACAGTTAAAGTCAGCATTGCATTTTAAAAATAGCCGCGTTCAAAGTTGGCTGTAGCTGGAGCTGATGTCTGGCTTAAGCTACCTCGGGCATTTCCGAAGTCAGCTTTGCCTCATATACCTTGGTTTTATTTAAAAGAATCATCAACATAAATCCGAACAAAAAAGTCTTGCTGAGGGTACCAAGGATTTTTTGTATTGGCAGATCCTTATCTCCTATCGTTGTTCAGATTCATCCCCCCATTGCCACACTCATACTGCCATCCCCGCACCCATACGGCACAGCCACTTGGCAATTCGTCCGCTGGTTTGCCTTTGGCTTCCCATTAGCTCTCATCCCCTCCAGATGACTCCAGTTTCAATTCCCCTTGCCTACCCAAGGAATCACGATTACAAATTTATCTTAGTAAGCGTGCTAGCGACAGCTACAGCCAACGCTGAACACGGCCAGAAAACCTCACGCATCTATTCTTAGAAGATGCACTAGTCCATCTCGATCTGATCTAATCAACATCTTCCTCCTCACTCCCCTCTTTCCCCGCCCTCCCCGCACCACCAAAGCCATGCACACCAGCACTGGAAGCACCACCACCACCACCACCACCAACCCTCGGCGCAGCAGAAACGACTCTCCTCTGCACCGGTAGCACCATCAACCCGGGACTCCTAACCCCACCCACCACCCCAAAACTCGCACCACCACCACTCTTCACGCCCATCCCAAGCATATACGTCGCACTAACCGTTCTCGACCTCGATGTACCCAATCCCCTACCTCCCAAACCCAAACCCAAACCCAAACCCAAACCAACCATCGAATCCTGTTCCCGTTCCTCATCGTCATCCCTCCGCTTCACCAAAGATGAAGCAGCCGACATCGCATATGTGAAATCCGGCATGGGAAGTTTCAATCCAAGCGCTTTGGCTATATCTCCACCACCACCACCTGGCTTATGGTTATGGGTAGTATTGTTCGAAGAAAGTCCAAACGCAGAAACCGTTCTCCGAATCCCGGTCCGATTCCGACTGGTCATAATGCTTCCAAAGGTTGGTGTTGGTGCTGGTGTTGGTGTTGGTGTCGGTGTTGCAGGACGTGAAGGTGTCGTCCGTATCCACGATGTCCATCCTCCACCACCACCATGATCAACACTACTCCCGTTAGAATCTGCAGTGGGGTCTTGTACAAGCGAAGAACCCATTCCAATCACAGGCGCCGACAAAATTTCAGATTGGGGGTCATACACAGCCCGTTTGACAACTGCAACATCATGCTGCAAATCCTCCAACTTTCTCTCGAAAGCCTTGACCGCTTTCTGTACCGTCGGATCCGCCCCATCCACAAACGCCTGAATTTGTACTTCAATGCTCTCCAACGTCTCTTTCCCTTCACCATCACCATCACTACTCCCAACTGGGACAACACCCTCACGAGGACCCAAACTCGGACTAGCACCTCCTTCAAGTGCCCCAGGAACACTCAACAAAGCTTCATACCCTCTCCCAAGCACCTCTTCATCCGATATCCGAATCTCAAGTTCAACACGAACATCCTCCGTATAATCATCCAACCTCTGAATAATCGCTTTCAACACTTCTTGGGGTATCACAGTGCGAGCATTCGAAATGGGGAGTGTAGAGGCAAGCGACGATTTGAGTGAGTCGAGTGCGAGATGACAGTCGTGGAAGGCACGTTGGATGTGATCGTATCTTGACCTCGCTTTTTGGAGCTTGTGAAGAAGTGGGTGTGGCGACGGCGGCGGCGGTGGGGATGGGGGTGGAAGTGAGAGTGTCAGTTGCGGAGCTACTAGAGGTGAAACCGGTCGATCGAGCGGGGAAGTAGGAACGTGTGTAGTCAAGTCGGTAGAGGGTAGAGCAGCGGGGTTGGGAGTGATCGTCGGCTGAGATTCATCCTGGGCATCGGCCATTGCCACTCGCACAACATCTGTAGTGCTACCCGATCCCACTTGCAATCCAGCGCTAGCAGTGACCGTTGCTGACGGCTCTAAACGCGTCTCCATTTCCTCTTCGGTAACATGAACGGATGGCTTCTCGCTCTTCGCCTGTTCTGCCTCTCGTTCCTCGTCCAGATTGGTTAATGCTGCTTTCAGCTCCATTTGTGGCGCATGCACGACCGCCATTTCACTCTCAACGTCAACGGGGCCAGTCACCGCATCATCACCACTTTCACCTCCCTCCTCTTTCTCAGGTTCGACTTTAGCATCCGCTTCCGTGGTTTCCGACACGTGTGCATTCAGAGGTTGGGTGCCCTCAGTGGTATGAGCAGTTGAGGTAGGGTCCGAAAAAGGTGGGACGGACGAACCGGATTCCGCGGGTATTGTTCCTTCAGCGGCGATAATGGGTATATCATGAGTATCGCTATTAATAGATATATGGGCTGAATCATTTGATTCGAGGACTGGGTGCTGCTGCGAGGTTGAATTGGGTGGCGGTGAAGGTGAAGGTGTAGATGGTCTTGGGACGCCGCTATCGAGATCTAGAGAATATTCTGTCGGGTTCCGGTCTTGGTTCTTCGGTGGTGGTGGCACTGGCACTGGAACCTCCTGTCCCTCCACCTGTTCCTCGTGTCCAATTGGAATCAAGATCCGACCCACATCTTGAGCGTCCTGATTAATCAATGCACTCTCAGCTCGAATCCTCCGTTCCCTTTCCCTTTGTAGTTCATCCGCGAGTTCATCAATCGTATTCTGAATCGTAATGAGCCGTGCTAGAGAGCCGGATATAGGTGCGGTTAGTGAAACGTCCTCAGCGCGATTTTGATAGTCGAGGTGGATAGAATTATCAAGTTCGTCAACAAGGATCTTGGCGTCCTGTACCATTTCGTCCAACCAAACTCCTACCTCTCTGCTAACCTCACCACCACCACGTTCCAATCTAGTCAATCGCTCTTCAGATCTCCTCAACCACCGCCTCAAACTCTCCACCACACATTCCTCCCGCCGAACCAATCGTATACGCAACTTGACCTCCTGTCGTCGACCAAAACTTTCTTTTAACAGTTCGTTACCCATGTCGTCGAGAGAGGTTAAGAGACGGTTGGTGAGTGATTCGAGGGTATGGAGGTGGTGTGTGAGAGTGTGGGTGTGGGTTGTGAGAGAGGTGATGGTTGCTGTGTGGCGAGTTGTTAGTGATTCGAGGGTCTTTTGGAGAGTGTTTGTGGATTGTTGGGAGAATTTCCTGTAGGTTGGTTGGTTGGTTGGTGGTTTAAGTGTCAGAATGTTAGTGTTTGAATGGACATACATACATGTAGCGGGAAACCATTTTGGCAGCGGTGTTGTCGTCGCGTTCGAGGTGGTATAGTTTGGATTGGAGTTGAGCGAGTTGGGCGGTTGTGGATTCTGTGCATTTGGTTTGTGCGGAGAGGTGGGATTTGAGGAGGGCAACGTCGTGTTGGGAGGTGGATAGTTGGGTTTGGAGGGTTTCTCGTTCTTGTGCGAATTCGGTTAAGAGTCGTTCGATGGTATCTTTGTCGTCGAGATGAGGATGGTGTACGAGTGTTTGTGAGGATCTTGTAGCTTGTCCATTCATATATACACCACCGGTTGTTTGTGCTGTTCGACCCTCGAGCGCACGCACGAGATCGGCATATTCACTGAGCGCACGCTCACTCATTCTCGCCTTTTCTTCAGCGATTCTGAGTTTTAGCTCTAGTTCTCTCTCACGCGACTTGAGCGCTTCTTCTCTTCCACGTATACGTGATGCGAGTTCGTACGCTGCATCTGTTGATGCTCTAGACTTGGCCAGTTCCGTGAGTGCATTCGTGAGTTCTTGCGTGCGCCGAGAGAGTGAGGATTCTGTTGCAGAGAGTTTTTCGGAGAGGGTACGGAGGGAGAGGGTGAGTTGGTTTATTTGAAGTGTGGATGATGCAGAGGCGGAGGGGTCTGAAGAGGCTAGGGAGCGGAGGGTGGATAGTTCGTTTTTGAGGATGGTGTTTTCGTGTTGGAGCGTGTGTGCTTGGTCAAGTGCGCGGGATGTGGAGAGGGAGTGACGTTGGAGTTTGAGCGCGGAAGCGTGTGATTCGTCTTGGAATTGTGCGAGAGCATTTCTGAGAGATTGGAGGTGGAGAAGGAGGGGATGGTCCTCTGCGACCAGTCTGTCCATTGCAGAGGATGAGAGATGGATCTGTCGTGACTGTCGTTGTCACGCTCTCACCCTAGCCTTTCAATTTCCACAATGTTGGGTGAGTATATCGCTTCGTTATTCCATCTCTTCTCCAACTTTTGCGCAGTCGTAGGTCTTACCGGAGGTATTGCGACCGGCAAATCCACCGTCTCGTCCATCCTCAAGGCACACAACGTGCCCTTGGTAGATGCAGACATCATTGCTCGTCAGGTAGTCGAACCCGGCACTCCAGCACTCGCCAAAATCAAAAAGGTTTTTGGCCAAGATGTCTTACTGCCCGATGGAACACTGGACAGAAAGAAGCTTGGGTCTATCATATTCACAGATGAATCAAAACGAAAAAAGCTCAATTCTATCGTGCATCCTGCCGTGAGGAAGGCAATGCTGTGGCAGGTCATCAAACACTGGATGCGCGGCGAACGGTGGTGTGTCGTTGATGTTCCTCTTCTTATCGAAGGTGGCCTGTGGAAGCTTGTTGGAATTGTCGTTGTCGTCTATTGGTTCGTGTCTTTCCGTAGACTTCTTGCGCTATTCTTGGGATTGGTGACTCAACCCTCTTTCATCCATAGCTCTTCCGAACTACAGCTGCTGCGACTCATGCTTAGGGACAGTTCGACGCGCGAAGATGCATCTGCCCGTCTCAATTCTCAGCTCCCCATTGCGACCAAAGTCGAGTATGCTGACCTCGTGATTGACAACTCTGGGTCGCGCGCAGAGTTGGAGGATCAGGTAGTGGAGTTTATTAGAAAGATGAACAAGGAAGTGGGCAATGTTCGCTGGCTGTTGAGCTGGCTGGTGCCTCCAATTGGGATAGCGCTGGCTGGCTGGACATTGTTGAAGAGGAATGTTGTAACTCGACATCGCAGAAAACGTAGTTAGGTCATGTATTTGCGAATGTTTGTTGTACAAGATAAGAGTTATATAACAGCTCGAGTCTCTTCTCCCTCAGTGCCCTCTTGATCCCTGAATCATGTCCACAGACACCCAGGTGGCCATCTCCCGCCCGCCCCGTATCTCGTCCGCACAACATGTTCCAAAAGCCGCAAGGCAGACCGTCCCCGCCTTTCTCCAAAAGCTCTTCGAGTACGTCCTCACTTGGTTACAACTGCTTTTTAATTCAAAGAAACAGAATGGTAAACGACGCCAAAAACCAGGATCTTATACGCTGGTCGGAAGCTGGCGACTCGTTCTTTGGTGCGCACTTTGTTCCCGTCCCGTTCCTTACATTCTATCCTCACCTTCCACTTCCCTTTTTGTCTCCAGTCCTCGACCACGAACGTTTCGCACGCGAAGTCCTTGGCCGCTGGTTCAAGCACCAAAATTTCAGCTCGTTTGTTCGTCAACTGAACATGTACGGGTTCCACAAAATTCCCCATTTGCAACAAGGTGTCCTGAGAAGCGAGACGGACACGGAATATTGGAACTTTGCCCATTCCAATTTCCGACGTGATCAACCTGACCTTTTATGTCTCATCCAGCGCAAGAAACAGGCCGCTCAGCAAGCAGACGAGGCAGCTGTGGACGTCCGCGATCCCAACTCTTCACCCGTCCCTTCCGCCGGCCTCACCCAGGGGCAAATTGACCTACAATCCATCCTACAGGGCATCGCCGCCATCAAACGTCATCAAACCACCATTTCCGCTGAACTTAATGACTTAAAGCAATCGAACCAGATGTTGTGGCAGGAATCGATGGAGGCTCGGGGCAGGTTACAAAAGCAACAGGATACCATTAATCGGATTCTCAAGTTCCTGGCTGGTGTGTTTGGCAATCACGCCGCCAATGGCCACCATCACAAGGACGATGTAGTTGGTGCGGCGCGCCCTGAAAATGCTGTTATTCCCCGCAGGAGAACCCGCCTCATGATAGAAGGCGCCAACCATGAACCTTCAGGAAAGGTCGGGATTATCGAAGTCGAAGACCCAGAGGCTGCCACTGCCACCGAGCCTATGAATACTCTCTATAATAACACATCATATGGTAAGTAGATTCTTCTGTTTCCTACGCAGCCATCGCTTAATATATCTCAGCTCTAGAAACGCCCGCTACTGTTCCATCGCCTTCTCCTTCCCTCCCTCATTCAGATGTCGCGGGTTCGACCACTACAGAAACCAACCACTACGCGCCGACCAATCCTTCTGCCATTGTAAGGGAGGACGTAACGTCTCCCGATGTGTGCGTGTCTGACTCTGCACCCTCCACCATCGTCCCTTCTGACACTACTTTCACGCAAACTCAATCCCAACCACCACCACAACATACCTCTGTCAACCTCACCACCACCTCCAGTGCGGTCCCTCAGCCATCCGTGCTCGACCGTGCAGTAACACCTAGCCGTACCCCAACATACGAACTCGATCCCCGCATACAACAGATTTTCAACACCTTCAATCAGGATCAACTTACCCAATTGCTCACTACACTTTCGCAAACCGTTACTGACACTGATCATACCCCTTCCGATATACCATCACCCGCCGCGGTGCAGCTCACGTTCCCACATGCACCTTCCACGTTTGATTTTTCGTCAGTGCCACCACCAGGACCGAACTCGCCTCTTCCACTGCTGCCTCATGCATCGTTACCAAACAATGCAGTGGGTGGTGGTGGTGGAGGTTCTGAAGGGTTGATATCGTTCGACTCGAATATGTCTGTTGATTCTCCTCTCACAACGAGGTTGGAGAGGAACTGGCGTGCTACGGAGGACATTGAGAAGGAGGTGAACTTGATGGATCCTCATATTGATCGACTTGCGGAGATTTTGGGTCCGTATTTGAATGATGGATCGTTTGTTGGTACGAAGTTGGGTGATCCAACGATGTCTCCGCCTGCTACTACGACCACGACATCTTCGACCTCGACACCATCGGCGGGTCCCCCGCCTAGTCAATCAGTTGATCTTAATGGCCTTCCGCAGATGGATGCTTCACCGCTTGACCCTTCATCCCTCAATCACGATTTTGATATCGATGCGTTTTTGAGTACGCTCCCGCATCACACTAGCACTAGTGGTGGTGGTGGGTTGGGAGATTCGACGATGGGGGGGTATCATGATTTGGGTGGACCTGATACGGCTTTTTTGGATGAGGTGCCTTCGCCTGCTGGGACGAATAGTCATAGTAATGGGAGTGAGGTGACGAATTCGCCTGTTGTGAATGTGCGTGTGATTGAGCCGAGTCAGACGACTACTGCTACCGTCGCTCCTTCGAGCACTACTAACGGAGGTGGTGGATCGGTGACGCCGACGAATACGAATGGGACGACTATGTCGACTACGACTACGAGTGTTGTGGGGAGGAAGAGAAAGTCAGATGTGATTAGTGATTTGGAGGGTGCGTTTGGAGCTGCGAGTGTGGGTGATGGTAGGGTTGGGTCTGGGAAGAGGGGTGCAGGTGCAGGTGGTGGTGGTGCTGGGGGTGCAGCGGTGGGTGTGAAGTCGAGTCCGGTAAAGTCGAAGAGGAAGAAGGATTAGATGTGACTTTTGAGTTTTGAAAGGAGTCTGAATGGTATTCCATGGAGGGAAGGAAGTGTTGTTGTCGTAACAAAGTCACTTGTACAGTAGCCTGTTCTTCATGCTTTTTTTCTTTGTTGTTGGTAAGGACTTGGTATGCTCTCGCTCTCTCTCGTTCGTCGGAGTTGGTATGTAGCACAGTATATATAGTACACCGTTTGCTAGTATCCGTTACACACGCCTTCGGTTACTTGGATGTTGTATACTCCTTTTTGTTTTTTTTTTATGGTTGTATGTCTATGTTCGAGTTCAGAAAAAGGGTGTAGTTGTATTGTAGTGTAAAATAGGTGAGAATGAATACACGACGGGTTTAAAGCTGAAGACGTAATGGGTGGTTTATCTTTTTATATGTGCTATGGGTATTTTGAGGTCTGGACCTCTTATGTGGGACACATGTCTCGTAATCTTTGGAAACTCCTGGTAATGAATGACAGTGTAAGCGGGACGTTCAACGATAGGGTTAACGTTGAAATTAAAAATCGAAGTCGGACGTGTAGGCCAGTTATTGCATTGTTGGTAGTCTAGAGCGAGAGGATGACAAGTGGCGTTTACGACACTAGTTGGCGTCCGACCTTTAGTGTGACCAGCAGCTTAAGATCTTGCGGTCGCGCCAAATATTTCAGGCACATGTATATTGCGTAGTATAATAATGTGAAAGCGGTTGCTGACCTGTAGAGTGCAGGCATTGATTAGGAGGATTACTTCATCGCTCGCGTAAGGGAATACAAGAATAAAATGCAGTAACAGACGCCAGTCCGTGCGCATGTGATCACCAGTTGTGGGCTTACTCGTTCTTGTCTTTTCTCCGCAGTTTGAAGTGCTGCTTCCCCTTACCAAGGATATATGGTAACTATTCATACATTGCTTCTGTTGACACTCTGGGACTCTGGTCATTTCTGTCAGTGCATTCGTGATTCATTTCTGCTGCGGAGAGCTTTTTGCAAAAGGGTTCGAAGGGGAGAAGAGTTGGCTGACTTGGATGAGGGATGATGGAGAGTGGAAGGCAGACGAATTCGCCATGGGTACGCATGATCGACAACTGGGAAGAGCAGATATTGGGGTTTCATGGTGGATACTGGGTTTGTGCACTAGAAAAGACGAGAAGTAGAAATAGGTGGAAGGAGAAGAATGTGACTACGTCACGCCTTCCTCACAACAGGATGTTGTGCCTTATGTAACTCTATCAAAGTCGCAGCACTTGCAGGAGGTATCACAAACCACGAAGTCGATTTTCTCAAGTCTCTTGGGGCAGACGTCATTATCATCGATGCGGTAGGCTCTTTGGGGCAGGAGGTGCTGCTCTCCGATAGAACACTGGATAGAAAGAAGCTATCGTCACAGACACGGGAAGAAGGTAAACCTATCATCCATCTTGCCGTAAGAAAGCCGATGCTCTGGGAGGTCATCCGACATGAGCTGCGCGGTGAGTATTAGACATGCGCGGTTCCTATGGAAGGTTGTTGAAACCTTCGCTGCCATCTATTGGCTCTTGATGTTCCTTGTCCTTCTTGCGCTATTATTGGTGCTGTGACTCGACTCTTCCTTTCGCACCTCTTCCGAATTGGACTTATGCCCGTGGATTATAGTCGCGCGTCTCGATTCTCAGCTGCTCATCGCGACCAAGGTCGCGTATACCATCCTTGCTATTGACAATTCTGGCTCGCCTGAAGAGGTGGGCCAACAGGTTACAGCGTTTGTGAGAAGAACAAGGAATTAGGGCGTGTCTGCTGGCCCGTCGAACCCGTTTGACGCCCAGCGAAGTGGAATGAATGTTTGTGCAAGTTTGCGGGGCAGATAAGAGATATATACTTAACAGCTTTCGGTCTCATACCCCTCAATTCCCCCCTGGTTATACCCACAGACAACCAGATGGCGACTTCCAACCCACTCCGCATCACCTCTCAACAGGTGCCCAACACCGTTAGGCGGTCCACCTTTCCGCAAAAGCTCTACAGGTACTTGGCTACATTCTTCCAGTTCTATCGATACTCAACGAAACAGTATGGTAAACGACACCAAGAACCAAGACCTCATACGCTGGTCGGAAGACGGTAATACCTTCTTCAGTGCGTCTTTCATCCGATCCTATTCCCCTCACTACGTCCTCACCCCCTTGCCTCCAGTTTTCAACCACGAGCGTTTTGCTCGCCAAGTCTTGGGCCACTGGTTCAAACACGAAAATATCCAGTCTTTTATTCGACAACTAAACATGTATGGGTTTCAAAAGGTATCCCACTTGCAGCAAGGCGTCTTGAGAAGCGAGACGGACACAGAATATTGGAATTATGTACACTCCCATTTTCGACGAGATCAGCCCGATCTCCTCTGTCTCATACAGCGCAAGAAACAGGCATCCCAACAAGCAGATGATGTCGCTATCGACACCTGCGGCGTTGACACATCCCCTCCCACCAGACACATCGACGCGCGCTCCACCCCTCACGAGATCGCTGCCATCAAGCACCGCCAGACTACTATGTCTGTCGAGTTTAACGAATTTAAGCAATCGCAAGAGCAAGAATTGACAGAGACTCGCGCGGAGGTGCAAGAGCTACGAGACACCGTCAACCGTATCGTCAGATTCCTTGCCAGCGTGTTCGCAAACCCTGTTTCGAACCCCGATCACAGGGATGAAATGGATAATTTGGCGCGGTCCGACCAAGCTGTTGGTCCTCACACGAGAATGCGTCTCATGATTGAAGGTGCCGAGTGCGAGTCTACAGGCAAGGTCGGGACCATCAAAATCGAAGACCCGGATGCCACCCCCGCCGAGCGAATGAGTGCGCTTTACAACAACGTTTCGTACGGTGAGTGGACTTTTTGTACTTTTCCAGTCTGCGCAGCCACAGCTTAAAATATATCGACTACAGAGACGCCTGGCGATGTTCCGAACTGCTATGGTTCTACCGACCACGGTTCGCCGCTTGCGGTTGGTACTGCTTTGGGAAGGAATGCAAGTGCCCACGATTCGTGCATGACGGGCTCGCTCAGGTCCACCAACGTTGCCCCTGATAGCACCACCTTCGCGCAGCCTCAGCCCCAACCACACCGTACCCTCTACGACGACTCCACCACCTCCAGCACGATCCATGAACCATCAGCGCTTGATCATGCAATAACCTCCGGTCACCCACCGACCCAGAAAGTCGATCCTCGCATCCAGGGCCTCTTCAACACCTTCTCCCAGGATCAGGCCGCCCGTCTGTTCGCCCCTATATCACAAACCACCCCCGACGCGAAGGTACCATCACCCTCGGCGCAATCTCCGCTCCCACACACGCCTACTGCCACTTTTGATTTCTCGTCAGTGCCCTCACTCGCACATGCACCCTCATCCAACAATGCGGTGGATGTAGGTGCGAGTGCGGGTTCCGAGGGCCCGATATCCTTCGACGTGAATATACAACCCGACTCTATTCCTCCGGCAGCACACTGGGGAGGTATAGCGAATACCGAGAAAGATACGAATTCCATGGATCCTCGCTTCAATCGACTTTGGGAGAACCATTCGACCGACGGGTTGACTATCGGCGCAGATGTGAGATTGAATGATGCAGCATCGACGATGACATCGTCCGTCGCTGCGTCTTCAATCTCAACAGCGCCGATGCTCCCACCGCCCGACCAGCATTTGTCAAATCTACCTCGCTTTGGCTTTTCGAATACAGATATCTTTTCATTCAATGATTCACCTATCGACCCAGATATCAACTTTGAGAAGCTGTTCGACACTTTCCAACCTAATAGCGGTATGGGCGGCGTTTTGTCGGGAGAACCGATTATGAATGGGGTTGAACGATGCGATGCGACGTTCTTGGATGAGATTCCCTCACCTGCGAGTAGCGTTAGTAGTGGGAGTGGTGTGGTGTCAGCGACCAACTCGCCTGTGATGAATGTACGTGCGATTGAGCCGGTTCTGGCTGGGACGCCCACGAAGATGAGGGCTACCGCTGCTAGTGATGGTCTGGCCACGCTTGCATCTGGGCCCCCGCCCTCCACGAATGTGGCGGGGAGGAAGAGAAGGTTTGATATGATGAATGAGATGGAAAGCGCGGGTGGGACAGCCGGCATGGCTGATGCTAGGGGAGCTAGTGCAGCGAGGTCCAAGAAGGAAATGGGATCATCGAACCCGAAGAGGAGGAAGAATTAGACTTCTATATTGACGTAGCTTTTTTGGACGCGGGTACGTCCTGGCTTCTGGGTAGTCAAAGTGAATATTTGGGATGGATATGAATACTGTGATTGTTGTGGATGAATCATGTATGCGTACGATATGTGCTTCCCTTATGCGTGTACCTTGTCCTTGTCCCCATAGCCGATCGTTAATTGACCTCTTTTATGTCTTTTTATTTTGTCTTGTCGTCGTGCTGTTTGACCTGCCACTTTGGTCATACGAGCGAAAGGAACCGGCCACCACTGGACGCTTTCCAAGACTAGCAAAATATTCCTGCACGGAGAAACGAGAAATGCGCGTTGACTAATGGTCGCTGGGACTTGTTGTGGAATAGATGTCCCGTTGAGAGCCGAGGGGCTTTTGGAAACCTTCACGTAGTAATTTAAATGCCAATATACTGTGTAGAAGTATAGCAACGGGAGTAATATACATTTTTCGCAACCCAGCGAAATGATTTAAGGAAGTCAACAGATGGATGGATCTAAGTCCTCTGTGACAACGGGGAGTCCAGGACCCAGTCGCTGAGTACCTACTAAGCTACTAACCAGGTTTTCTTCACGCGCCATAGAGCAGGCTCCAAGAAGACGAAGCAGGAATTTTCCTCGTAACCCAACAAGAAAATTTCAAGCTCAGGGCTAGTATCGTGATGGTTTAAGACACGCAAGTAGGGAACACAGTCCACGGAGATGAAGAGAGCGTATGCCATTTGCGGGAAATCCTGTTTAATTATCAAAACTCGATCTCCGCCGGATGTAGTTGTAATTAACTCACGATTGGGAGTGTCGCCAGTCGGGAGGGTAGCCCCATTCTCTGCCAGCCTGCGAGCAGCTTATCGTCCCCATCATAATTTCTCGCCCTTATTATGTTCCCGAGATCGAGTTCAGCCTAATACTATATAGAGAGCTAGGTTAGGTATAGGGCACCCACCCCAGCTTACGGAATAGAATTTAATAACGAAATCACCGAAATACAACCCTGAACACTTCAAATTGGTTCCCAGAAACAAACTCCCGAACTTTAGTGGAAACTGAGAGAAGCAAAGTTATCGCACTTCATTGGCCATTTCTGCGGCCCCATCCTTCGTCACTTGGCTGAAAGCTGCCCAATGGCAACCGTTGAATAGACGGCGTTCAAAACCGGTTTGTTCGGTTTCTTGATGTCCTTGTATGAAGATCTCGGTGTGAAAGACCGAGAACGCATTAGGTCCAGACCTACGAGGGTGGATGAATCGATTCCTTCATCTATATATTATGGGCCATACCTTCAAGCGCCTCAGGAGACATGAGAACGTGGTGGAGCCAGTAGATATATTGTGCTGAAATTTCAGACCATACTTGCGGTTCCGATGCAAGTGTAGATAATTTATAGTTAAGCCTGGTTCGTAGAAATCCAAGACCGCCCTCGTTGAGGATGGCAAGGGACAACTAGACACGAACAAATTCACCGTCTGAAGCGTGTGAAGGCGTCGCTATATTTCCTTCGTATATTCCCGAAGCCATCGCGAAGGAAGTTGGAGACGTCAGTCAGTGTCTCTGGAGTATTGATCTGAAGCTCTTCCCGATGGCACAGAATCTGAGGTTGGTGCCCGAGAATGTTGAAATGATATGCCATTCCGGGCGATTGGTGAGGATCCAAACAAACGGAAGTCCCTGCGCCTTGGCAGTGAGAGTGAATTCACCAACTAGTTTGATGGAGTCCCGCTAGGATGCATCTCCCTCACACTCGTCTAAGCCATCGAGCAGAATTAGGATAGGGTGTGCGGTGGCTCCTTTGCTCTTCAAAAAAGAGAGGCTCGATAATGAGTTTAGTGAATTGGATTCTCGACATCTTGTCAAGGATCTATGGGTCGTCAGTCAGAATATGGGTAGCAACTTGCTTATAGGCGGTATATGCGACCGCAAGTTGATATGCAATGGTGGGGATGACTTCTTGAGGATCATTACGGTTGTTTGAGCGAGAGAAAAAGAAAGCAGCTCCCAGTCATCCACGGATCATGCAATGTCCCGCGATATTTTGGGCGATGGCCGTCTTCCCTGCACCTGCGGGACCGTGTAGCCATAGTAGGCTTGAGCTGCGATTTGTATCCGATAGCCATTCAAGTATTCGTTCCCTAAGCTTCTGGCGCGTGCTTGGGTGACAAATTGGCGGAGGAAAACGCGCAGAAGAGTCAAGTGTAAGCCTGGGGCTTGCACCAAAGTAGATGAACACTGAGTTCCACGTCAGGAGGGATCTCAATTAGAAAGATATCCGTATCT
Source organism: Podaxis rugospora (assembly GCA_018524415.1). Classification (NCBI taxonomy): domain Eukaryota; kingdom Fungi; phylum Basidiomycota; class Agaricomycetes; order Agaricales; family Agaricaceae; genus Podaxis; species Podaxis rugospora. The sequence continues at coordinate 180,138 of JAEUWL010000111.1, read as the reverse complement.
GGAAGGAGATAAAAGCGGTACTGGATAAGGACTTCGTAACTTTCCTTCTTACTCTCAAATAGTAACTCGAGTCCAACGTATTCCCATGTTCCCGTACCTAAGTGAGGCCGACGTTGACACTGACGGCAGCCTTTCCATAAAGTGAGGTATCTGCAATGCCTTTCTGCAACAAAAGCCTCATCGCTGTCATTATTTGTCAGCGAGCTCTTTGAGGTAAAGCAGCGCCACTAACTTAGAGCTTCATTCTCCGGGTTGATGTTGCTCGTCATGACGGGATTATTTATGACGAAATGGTGAGCACCACGAAACGCATGATGTCCACGAGCTTGGTTGTTTGGATCGTAGACTTTTGGCATGCTCAAGTGATCCACGTCGAAATGTGATTACTCTACCGGGTTTGCTAGACGGGGGGATAGCACACGTAGATGACTTGTGAGAATGGGCTGGTGGTCTCACAAGAGCCGCTTTCCTTGCAGAGAGCTTAGCGTGGGCTTTCTCACAAGGTTGTACTTGCTCCCCTTCCGCAAATAGCCGATCCTTACCGGTCCTCGTGGGAGCAGTAAAGCGAGACGATGATTCCTGGATTGACACAGGTTTTGAAGTGCTTTAATGTTGGATGACTCTTATGAAGAGATAGCTTATCGCAGCAGCAGCCCCCTGTGGCTCTACTTGTATCCTCACGGGTTCGTAGGCACTCTCCGCGTATTCGGCGGTCGACCACCTAACACTTGTTGAAACAGTAGGATCCAGAGGCGGGCAACGGGTTGGGTCGTTGTCAACTCGATTCCAGCGGTTTTTCTTGCCTTTCTCTTTTCTGCGGGGGGAAGATGCAAGTGGGGTGGAGTTAGCAGCGGGCACTGAGTCCTCGAATGAAGGTGGTGGAACATTGATTGCAGAGAGGGATACATCGAACGACCGAAATTCACGTGAAGTAAGTATAGAGTTGGTCGGGACCGCGATGCCTGTACTGTGTTCCTTGCCTGTGGCCTTTTCTTTCGAGAGCGCGGCTTTGTCTTGCTTTACCTGGGGAACTCTCGAACCGGATCGTATGGGTCTCAGTGATCTGCCTGACAAGGGTGAGATATAAGGCGGGGGAGGCCGATTTGGGTTCAGTGCCGGTAGCGGGTCTTTTCGCGATTGTTGGTGGAACATCTGCCTGGATGGCTTCACAAAGGCACCCTTTCCGCTTCCCCACAGACTGCCATTGCTTGTCTATTTTGTTTATACTGGTAACCTGGTTCTGAGTTAAAGGCTTGCTTGGGAGAAACGTCGGGCGCTTTCAATACTCTCAACGATTGATAAAGTGGGAGGGGAAGTAGCGCTCACCACAAATTGCTTTCCATTGCCACCTGACTGGGAGGGAGGGGGATAGGTCCTATTCCCTACACCATCAAAGTTATAGATTGCAACGATGGAAACATTATCTCGCTCTCGGGAAGGGGGTAGGCACTCCCTATGAGGTGGGTCTAAAGATACACTAACTGTGGCGGATTATTGCGGAAGAGACTGAATGGATGCAGCAGGAGAAGGGATAACCAGGGAAAGTGCGGGTGCCCGTCCAATGCATCCGAACGCAGATTCAACGAATGTACCCGCAGAAAGGGGAGACGAGATACCTGATCGCCTCCTGAGAGATATCTCTGAAGAGAAATTAGCCGAACGTTTAGAAGAAGATCGCCACATAACTCACCTTGGCCAATTCGATATTATAACAGGGAGATCCATGGCGACATGAGTCCCCATGCTCATCAGCGCTTTGACAGATAGGACATACGTCGCATCAATATGGCGGGCAGCGTTCAAGGTTGCAGTGGTGTGACTAGGTGGTAGTTGGCACGCAAGTTCTACCTGGTGCATTTCTCCACGATACAAGATTTCTGCAACGTATCTGAGCAACATCAGTGAAGCCTTCCCAGGAATTGTATTGAAGATAGTGGACTCTGAGAGAAATTTCAAAACCACTGAGGACAAGTGTATGGAGTATTGCCGACTTCAAGGTTGCGACAACCAGGATGCGATCACTAGGTCCGTAATAGGTCTGACCTCGTTCAAGTTGCCGTTTCTCTGGTTGGTTGTAAATGAGCCATGTGGAGTCGATAATCACCGGTACCGTCTCTGCGATGATCGTATCTTTCTCGCGCAAGAACTCCGTTATGTGAAGGGGAGTCAGCGATGTACATACGTGACCTTACCTCTTCTGTTTAGCGCATGCATTCGCTATCAGCTCACTGGATGCACGTTACAATTACAACCATCAATTGAACACGAAGGTGACGCACGTACGTACCCACCCCGATCATCCAGGACGATGGAGGGCAGTATCGACTCCGGTATTCGTATCAAAGACGGAAAATCTCGCTGCAATGCATCAGTACACATATCGTTGACTAGAGGATCAACTTACTGTACGTAGGACATTGTATTCATCGGACGCGCTCCAAAGAGTCACTGGACCAGGTCCAACCAAGTCGTAGAACGTGTCCTTATCCCCTCCACCAGGAAGAGTCTCTATTTTGCGCAGCTCGATGCACACCCATTTGGCTAATACGCCATGTGGCGGCGTCTGCAACTCGACAGTCCGGGGGTCAAAGATGGGGGGGGTTTCTCGTATGAAGTAAAGGGATCTCGTACGCCTTTCACTGTTGCTTAAGGTCTATACGGATCTGGGGGTACGTACCCCTGGATATCCCACGGGAGGAGCTTTGAGCAGGTCAGGCAAGTCAACGGAGGGAAACGAACCATAGACAAAGTCGAGGCTGAGTGGCGGTCGAAGTGTTGTCGAGTGAGCGATGGACGATACCACACAGTCAACAGGACAACCGACACTCACAGCTTGGCGTTGGACATGATAGGCGAGCGATGGGGAGACAGATGGTGGACGTATGGCAGGAATGATCCAATGCCACTGGCGTGATACCACAAGTCGGCCTCTTTTAATCTCATTAGTTTAGTTCAGTTCAAAGAGATCAGATCCCTCACGAAACACGATATTTCTACCAAAGACTGGTATGCGTACAGGCATTACGACCTGGACGGAATGCATTCCACATTCATCACTCTACTCAAACTCCCATCGCTTCCATCCTCCCGTTTCGGAGGTAGAGGGATACATAATGATAAAAGGCTAAAGGTAAAGTGATGAACAAGTAATAGACGAACAACACAAAGTAATGAACGTAACGAACGAAGCAGCTGTGCCGAGGATATCAAAACGAAAGTGCGGTGGATATGCATATACTGAAAGAGAGCAAAAAAAAAAAACAACAGTTAGATAAAACCAGCAACTTAAAACGTCCAGCGCCCAACCAAGTTCGCGCTTTACAATAACTACAACGCCCACATCACGGCACCGCCCACCCCCCTCACTCCGCAGCAGGTTTAGGCGGTAAAGGAGGAGGCAGTCCCGGCGCCTTAGCCACACCCCCATACCCATTCCCATTCCCATTAACATAAACCTCACCAACACCCCCAAACTCATCCTCACCCTCATCCAACTTCACACTAGCTCCATCAATCGCAATCTTCGACACCCTCGCATCCTCTTCCTGCGTCTCCTGAATATACTCCGCAGGCGGACGTGGCATCAATGGCGGCGGTATCGGTGTAGTGTTATTTTGCTGTGACTGGAAGGACGGATGAGGAGACGACGACGGAGGGGGTGGAGTCGTGCTCGAATTTTGGTGGTTCGCATATCCATTCATTTTGTTCTGTGCCTTCGCGTCCTTTTCTTCATACTTTGCCTGCAACAGTGCCTTCTCTTCCGCAGCCGTCAAAATCTTTTTGTTGGGAGTCGAAGGAGGTGTAGGCGTTGGACGCGCCCCAGAGCCAACAGCACCAACAGAACCATTCCTGAGAGACGTTTGCTGTTGTTTGGCTTGTTGCGCCGACTTCTTCCTCGCAGCAGCAGCAGCAACCCGAGCATCCCTCTCCTCAAGCTTCTTCCTTACCGCTTCCTTCTCAGCCGCCGCATCCATATATTGCTGTGCAGTATTGGTCCCCACGGTCGTTGCCACTTTGAAAGATGGAGGTGGGGCTGCAATTGGATTTGATGCAGACTGGGCGTCTTTCGCTCCTAAAGCAGCCTTTTCCGCAAGAGCAGACATAGGTGGCGCGGCTGCAGCAGCGTCAGAAACGGAAGCTTCAAACGACGGCGGGGCGTCGGCGGCGGCAGACGATCCGCCCGCCTTCGGATACAGCGAATCGTATGCAATCGGAGCAGTTCCAGCCGAGTCCTGATAACCTGAATTGTGTACCCTCTCCACGGCCATCTTCGCTTCCTCGTATCTCTTCAACGCAGCCTTTTCCTGCTCCGCTGTCATATGCTGGGGGATGTTGGGAGTAGACGCCGGTGGTTTTCGTGTTCCGCCAGACAGAGGTGAAACATATGGTAGAGTTGGCTGGTTCCTGTTCGGATTCGAGTTGACATTCGCCATAGCCTGTTGATATAGCTCGGCCGCTGCCGTGTTGTTAATTCCACTCCCAGAACTACCGGACACGGTACGACCGTCTGCGGATGCGACTTGGCGTTGAGTCTTCTGAACAGCAGCCTGAGCCTTCTCGTAGAGAAGCGCTTTTTCGTCTTTCGCAGACAACCATGGTTTATTGGCCCCTGAGGCTGGTGGAGTCTTACTCTGAGGTGGAGGAGTAGAAGGAACAGGGATTGGAGCAGGCTGTTTTCAACCTTAGCGCCTGCCAAGTATGGAAATGAACAACACACTCACCGCAGCAGCAACACCCTGTACTTTCTCCACCTTCGACCTCGCAAGCTCATAAGCTCTTTTCTCATCTATAGCGGTCGGCCACTGTTGCTGGGGCTGTTGGGAAGAGGTGGCACTTCGGGCAGAAGTGGCACCAAATGACGTGTTACGAACGGTAGTTTCCTCTGGAATTTCTGGCTCCGCATTTGTGATGGTGAATCTGTTAGTAGTTGACCTCGCCGAGTTATTGCGTCTTCCAGGTGCAGTTGTGTTACTAGCAGGGCTGCTCGCAGGAGGTCGGGATGTCACCGGATCCTCTGGAAGAGCTTTGGACTCCCAATTTTGGCGGTGAGTGTCAACCTTTCCGTAGCCAACACCATACCCAAGCTCGTCGGCGAGAGGATTGGCGGTGCCAGCGGTAGTGTGGCCCCCTGATACGTTTGAAGCTGGTAGAGAGCTGAATTGATTTGCGGATGGAGTTCGGGTGTGGGATGAGGATGGCAAAGTGCTGGCCGCGGCAGGCTGCTGAGACCGCGAACTGCTTGGCGGTTCAATAGACATAACGGGCGAGGAGGATGACGGAGGGAGTAAAGAAAGTGCTGGTGCTGGACCAATACGCCTGTAACATGGATTTAACGAATGTATCAGGACAAGCGGAAGATGAAATACCTGATCGCTTCTTGAGAGACATATCTGAAGAGAAATCAGCCGTGTTTAGAGGAAGACGACTATACAACTCACCTTTGCCAATTCGATATGATAACGGGAAGATCCATGGTGACATGTGTCCCCGTACCCATTAGCGCCTTGACAGACAACACATAAGTCACATCGATATGGCGAGCAGCGTTCAAGGTTGTAGTGGTGTGATTAGGGGGTAGTTGGCACGCAAGTTCTGCCTGGTGCATCGTTCCACCATACAAAGTTGCATTAATAGCGACCCTGGCCTCGGTAACGTTCGCTATTTTGACCAAAGGTGCCGCCTTGCGCGTCGTCCCGAAGGTGTGAGCACGGAAGATGGTCGACTCTTTGAGGGTCATTTCAAAACCCCGGAGGATAACGGTATTGAGTTTATCGGACTTGAGAGTCGCAACAACTGAGATACGGTCGCCTGGTCCATAACAGGTATGTCCTCTTTCGACAATGAGAGTGACGCCTTCTTGAGTTAGCTGTCGCTTTTCTGGCTGGCAGTAAACGGGCCACGTTGAATGCAGTTCGTGTTTGTCGATAATCACCGGTGCTATCTCTTTCGCGACGATGTTCTTCCGTTTACGTAGAAAGCCTCTGTATATGCAGGTTAGGTGAGCAATCAGGGTAACGATGAGTATATGCACTCACTTTTTGCCCTTTATACACACGGTCGCTACCAGCTCGTACTGAATACCAGCTATAAAGGGGTCATCAATTCAATGTTAAACACGTGGTTGAAGAAACATAAACCCACCCCGATTCTCAAGAGCGATGGTGGGCGGTATCGACTCGGGGATTCGTATCGAAAAAGGAAAGTCTTGCTGTAAATGCATCAGCCCATGTATCGTTGACGAGAGGACTGACTCACTGCACGTAGGATGTTGTATTCATCAGGCGCACTCCAAAGGGTCACCGGGCTGGGTCCGACATAGTCATAGAATGTGTTTTGGTCCCCACCACCAGGAAGCGTCTCCACCTTGCGCAGCTCAATGCGCACCCATTGGGCCTTGACACCAGGAGTCGGTGTTCGCACCTCAATAGCCTGTCGAGCGGAGGTTAGAGAACGGGGAGTACAAGGCAATAAGGCAGGTGGGTTACGCACCCCTTTCACCGCAGCCTGGGGCCTGTCCTGACCGGGGGGTATACCAGGATAACCTAACAGGAAAAACATTGAGTTGGGAGAGCACAGAAGCTGGGCGATACGAACCATGAACAAAGTCGACGTTGGGCGGCGGTCGGAGAGTGCTAAAGGACAAACAATGAATAACAATAGATCATGAAGGGAGGAGACAGCACTCACAGCTTAACGTTGGACATGGTCCGGGAGATCGTCGGCGGGGCGGGAGATGGTGGTGGTAGTAGAGGGCGGTGAAGGTGACAGGTGATCAGGCATGTCCAGGGTTGATGCTGACGCACAATGAGCGTCTTTTGGATTGCATCACCATCATTTCCCAGAACACAACCAACCCCAATATCAACCCATAAAACACCATCAAACTCGTACACTCCACCTCGATACCTCAGTTTGACTCCTTCACATTTGGCAAGACTCTCACTGACTTTGGCAAAGCTGCAGCCAAGAGTGCTTTCTTCGAAATTCAAAATTGGTCTGTATCGGTGCACTTTGTTCCCGTGTCCCGAAGAAAATGCTGTGCATGCTGTAATCCGGCTTCCCGGCGGCTTCGCCGGAATGCTTAACAACTGACCAATCTCCAATCAAAACGACTCCTGAAACGAAGTTTTGAACCTGCACCCCAGAAGCGTGTATGGGAGACCCGTTTTCATAATCCAATTTCACTTCCGCCTATACTCAATCTCAACTACACACTGTATCGTTCTACTTCGATAATAGTCACTAGTACTTCAGCCCGATGAGAGAAGAACAAACTTGAACTCTTGTTCAGTGCCTTCGGTTTTGTTTTGCAGGAAGATCTGATTACACATTGTAACGTTCATCGAAGTGTAAACAGTAGACCGCGTACCTCATAAACCTTCCGACCCGGAACCGGACTCGGCACAGCAGTCCAGGCAAGATCCGTGTTCGGATAGCAAATCTAGAAACAGCATCAACCACTCAAGTATGCGTACAGAGGCAAGGAGCGAACGCGATAGGTATCTTGACCAACGGGTTCAAAGTCCCAAACTATTTCCTGGTGATCGTCAGTGTTTTCTCTCCCTATGAGCCGAGCTCCCTTCAATTACAGAAAGACATTTGTTAGATTTCGGTCCCGGGCTTTGAACACATACTGGCTTTGGGACGGCGAACAAGAAGTCATCGAATTCAAGGTTCCGAATGCGCCAGCCTATATCTGTATCTGAGCTGGCAACACGCCACTGAGGTAAAGGTTTCACGACTTCAGTGCACATATCTCTCAACCGCCACAACGTACCTTGCTGGAATCCCCTTTATCAGACTCATCTACAAATATTCTGCTACTTTGCGTTGGATGGTAACATCTCGCAGCGCCAATTTGGCCAGATTTATAGATGATCTTATACGTCCCTGATATCATCTGAAGAAACGCCAGATTAATTAGAGCACATTCATAATGCGCAGGGGTCGGGGAATGAGCTTACTTTAGACATCGTCAACTTCGGAACACTTCACTGCCTGAGCACTGAGGTAAAGGGTTCCTGGCAAGGTGCCCTACCTTATCTATAGTCCCGGGCGTCTGGCAAAGCCCAAGCAGCATTAATTGCGCACTGGAGATTAAACCTCTTCTGGCAGACAGCGAGAATGGAACCATCACTAGAAGCTTACTAACGACCGAAGTAAGCCTTCATATTCAATTCGAGGAGTCCTAGGGACCCTCTCCGCCGGAGGCGGGTTGAAGTCCCACATGATGCTTCCCAAACGCCGGCCTCATTGATGGCGCAAAAATAAACCCTTCAAATGGCCCAGGAGAACCTGCCATCTCGATGGCATTGTCCCAGGTGCAAGTCGTTCCTTCCCAACCGTCACTCATGACCATCCACCGAAAACCTTGTATATTACTCACTTCGCTATTCATCTTGCTTTCTGCCCACTTGCCTCTGCAGTGCAGCACAGATCAGATCACGGCCAGAACTGAGATTCAATCAAACCAGCCAACTAGCCCGCAACTGCTCGACGTTTGGGAAATATAATGCAAGCACATAAGCAGAATGTTTATTGGGTGCGAATTGCAATTTTGGGGCATTTTGTATGAGGTATAGGGCAAAATACATGTGTTCGTCACTACTGGGGGCACATCCAAATTCCCGCCAGTCGATAGTGGGTCACCGACATGCTTAGCCAAAAGACTGGCCAAGATCAGTGAGGGATATTGCTTCATTTACATAAATCAGACCATTGATGGGAGATCCCTTCAATTCTGTGCTTTTCCTTTTCTTTCTGGTTCACCCTGCTTTGCCTACTCCGAATATTCAAGAACTACCTTACCTAGGGATGACGCATCAGAACACACACTCTCAGTAGTCAATTAACAACAACATGCACTCACTGATTTTACAATGGCCTTGTAGGGACCATGCTGCATGATTCTCGAGTTCTGGAATGCAGAAAGCTCCAGGGCCTAGGTGTGCACTCAAGATCCACTTATTCATATATGGTTTTCACCAAGCTGTCAGAGTGTTGACCACCAGAATTTTTAATCCATCTACATTGTTGTTAGGGGATATTCAAGTGTGCTCCCTGTAAATAAAATACAGTACCCTACCGTTAATCATGGGCCCATAGTTACCATTATCCTGGGTTTGTCCTCTAAGAGGGGATCCTCCTGGCTCAATCCTCATAGTAGACAAGTGGTGAATAGCTTTATAGCTAGTATGTTCTATCCTCTGTCCAATGTTTCTTGACTTCCAAGCTCCAACTCCCCTTCTTACCTGGGCAGCCTTTCTTTGTGCTTATATTTGGTTGGCAAGCAATAAAACCCCATCCTACCAGTAGAATAGTCTGAGTTAATCAGTTCTCAATGAAAGCTCAGAATAAATAGCAAAGAAACAAACTGAAGAGTTTATAGATGCCATGAAGATTATTGCCATTCAAGGTTCAATTGTTAGTAGCCATGGAAACAGCTATCCCTCTGTTTTGTCTTCTTCCATTCTAGAAATCTGGAAGGTTGACTGGTACCTGAGACCAATCAGAATTGGTTACCAGTGTAGAGGGTGCTAATGTTAGGATGGTCTTTATCACCAGGCACCTAAGCTTTGCTAGGGGGTGGCTATCTCACTAGATGGTTCACAGATGCACTAGGATCTAGCAAGAATGATCATGATAAGAATGTGGCAAGGCAAGTGTCCAGTCAAGCACACTTAGAGGTTATACTTCTATCAGTTGAGAATATGACCAATAGAAAGTTTACTACCACACTGATTGTAAACTTCTGTCAATTGCACAAGAAGAATACAAGTACAATATGAGAATATAGGAAGCTTGTGCTTCCAGTACATGAGCAGCTACTTAAGCTTTACTTCTAAGGTCTAAAAGTGGTAGCTATGACAAAGTAAGCTATGGGACCAAGGAGTAAAGGAAACATAGCTACAGAACAAGACAAGAATAGCTAGATAGGGATAATATATAAATAGAACTAAGTAGACACAAGACAGAAATAGGAACAAGGGATAATCAGAAACTAATTAGGAGGAGAAACAGTTTGTCAATATCCTAAGATACTTAGAGGACTTGTTTGTTAGATGGCAAGAGGATATCTGTCAAGTCTATATTGCAGTGAAGTTATCTGTTGTTATAGACTTCACTTTGTGCCCATTAAGCTCTCAGAGCCTTGGTTACAACCCGGGTTCTGTAGATCCTATTCAGTTTAACCTTTTTTCTGTCTCTGTTGGACATCCTCTCTCTGGAATTGCTGTTCTCTATACCATCCCTTTCATTATCTTTTCCTATCAGAATTCTTATCTGATTATCATGCTCTCTTTCCATTTATCCATGGATATTCCTCTTTCCCTTGATTATCATTTGCCTATCTAGTTTTTACCCATTATCTGATGTTTCACCTCTACTCTCATCCTATCAGATGACTAGATGTCATGCAGACAGGCTCCCCACCCTCATGTCCTCATCACAGATATCAACTCATATGTTACTTATATTCTCCTTTGAGTGGTTAACAATGTTATTACCTAGTTACTGCTCTCCAGACTTTATCCTGACTGACAGTATGTAAGTAGGATTACAGCTGTCTGTAGTAGTCAGTCAGAATATCAACTTAGGTCTCCCTCCTCTCTCCTGCTTGTCCACTACACATCTGCCCTTTGGTCTGGACTTGTCCTGTCTCTATCTGACCTCTATCTGTTTTTGTCCACTCAAGTCTGTAGTTGGTCAAGTAAGGCCATTTATGGTACTAGAGGAGCATAACACATAAGTTGAAGCCAAGGCCTCATATTCTTGGTCTGTGAACATCCAACTCTGTCTGCTTGTGGTCTGCCCCCATGTCTGGAGTTAGTTCTTAACACAGCTATGTCAAACTTGACTTGCTAGAGATGTTAGAGTCAACCAAGTATAGTAGGGGAAGCTGTGAGTGATAGAAAGGGATGACCAGGGGATCATTAGAGTTAGAATCAACTTGATAGACTTCTACTTCTCAAAAGTAGAGATCTTACATCATAATAATATAAGGGATGACTTCCAGGGGATATATCATATAAGGATGGAGGAATACTAGCAATTTGTTACCAACTTCACTTCTCATCTGTTAAGCTCTCAGTGCCTTGGTTATAAGGCAAGTTCTGTGGATCACTCTCAATCTACTCCCTTGTCTGTTTCCATTGAGCACCTTTCCCCTACAAATATCTTCTTCCATACTTCCTCTTCTATCATATACTTCCTTGGAGCTCCTTATGTGATTGTTCTGTGCTTGATCATTTCACTGGGGAGGCCTATCTGTAGTCAGTAATTATCTTTTCCTTATCCAGGCCTCTCTGCTATTGGATTGTTTCATTATCCCTAGCTGTCCAGATACCATATGGACACCAAACAGACACTATATAGACACACTCCTCAATTTGAAATTCTCTGTAGTTTCAGCCTTCACATGCTCCTACTAATTCCTTTGAGTACTTTCAAATTACTATCTGCTTGACTAACAATCCCCAGACTTTATCCTGACTGCTAGTATATAAGTAGGATTATTATCACTATATTTGGTAGTCAGAATATTAACTTAGGACTTTCTCCCTCCTCTCTGCTCTCTGCTAGAAGTCTGCTTCCCAGTCCAGACTTGTCCTGTCCCTGGCCATCCTTGTCTGCTTGAGTCCATAGATTGCCCAAGTGAGGCCATTGCAGTATCAGAGGGGCATAACACATAAGTTGAAGCCAAGGCCTTATCATCTAGCCTATACACATCTGACTCTATCTGGTCCACTCCTATCTGGAGTTAGCTTGCTTAACACAATTATCCAGCATATAGAATCATCTTCCATCTGTCAGCCAAGGCAGAGTTGAAGCTATTACAGATAGTTTGTGTATAGAGCCTGTCAGAGTCAAAGATGTGAGTGAAGGGAGGATTTTCCTAGGCAATGCAGAGGATTTCAATCATTACACAATTAGTTGAATAAAATAGTAAGCTGGCATTGGCCAGTCTTCTGAGAATAGAGTTGCATGGCCAGAAAGGCAATAACTAGCAAATGTAGCATTGCAATAGCAGAAGAGTTCATCAGCCAAGGTACCAGTCTCTTGTGTAGTGTGTCAGGGTGCACTATCAAGTCCAAGTTTTTGGATGAGTATGTAATAGAATGTATGGTGGTGGGTGTTGTCTTGTGGGTTCATAACATATTGCCTGGTCAAAGAAGAAACCTTGTAACACATGCTAGCCAAAAGAATGGCCAAGGTCAGTAAAGGATGGTATTTCAGTTGCATAAATCAGACTATCAATTGGAGATCCCTTCAATTCTGGGCTTTCTATTTTCTCTCTATCCTGCTTCATACACTCTGAATATTTGAAAAACTATTATACCTGGTGACAATGTGCCAGAACACATACTCTCAGCAGTCAATTAGCATTCACTAGTTCTACAATAGAAAGCATCCAGGAGATATATGGTAGCATTGGCCTTGGGAGGGACTATGCTGCATCATTCTTGGGTCCCAGGCTCCAGAAAGATCTAGGGCTCAGGCATGTACTCAATATATCTACTTGCTCATATATGGTCACTGCTGAGTTGTCAGAGTGTGCTGACCACCATGGTTTCAATATACCTCCACCTCCATTAGGGGATATTCAAATGCCCTCCTTGTCAGTAGGCCTAAGGGCACCCTACTATTGATCATAGACTCATAGAGTAATTCTAATGTGTCTCCACCATTGTTATTGAGATATTCAACTGTGCTCCTTGGAAGTAGAATAAGGAGCCCTACTGTTAATCATAGGCTCATAGTCTGATAGTTGCCATTATCTTGGATTTGTCCTCTATAGGAGGGATTGTCCTTGCCTAATTCTTGCTGTAGAGTAGTAAATACTTCTATAAAGAGTACATTTTATCCTTTGTCCAACCCCCTTCTTGCCTGCACAGTTTTTCTCCCCATTCAAATATGCCTTGCAAGTGATGAAACCCAATTCTACCAGTTGAATAGTCTGAGCCAATTAATTCTCAATGAAAGCTTATAATAATAACAAGTAAACATGTTGAAGAGCTTGTAGACGCCACAAAGGTCGTTGCCATCCAGTGCTGAGACAACTATCCCGTCATCCTCCATTCTGGAAATCTAAAAGGTTAATAAACCTTTGGTTTTTCTCTGATGTGTCAACACGGGCCTTCACAGCTTAGTAATGCGTCATCCGATGGTGTAAGGCTGTGATACTCAGCACTAGGCGGTTGACAGGTGGACGTAGCGTAAAGTAAAGTTTGTGACTTCGTGACTCCTGACACCACTCAAGGATATCTGTTCTGGAAGGACTAGTTATCTGATTCATTTATTGCTTCATGCATAGTAGATGGCTACAACGCGTACGAGTCAGACTCTAGAATAGTGAATTTACGCCCCTTGGGTTTCTCGTGTGCCGCAACCCGCTACAATCTCCACTCTAGTCGTCACAGAAGGGCTGGGCGCCTATGAATAAGGTTGGACGCCAACGAATTACCGAAGCGATTACGGTGACATGCCAGGCACCGCAGAACGGTAACACAAGCCTTACCTCACATAGGTGTACTGCATGCCTTTTTCCATATGCAGATTGCAGGAACTTTTAGGTGAATCTTCATCGCCATGGCTAAACCGCCATCGCTCTCTTTATTGGACTTGGTGTCTAGTTTTTCCATTCTTACATCCACCGCAACGTACACATTTGCATGCCCTTTCGATTGGTGACAGTTGACTATATTCTCAACTCCACTCAGCCCTGAATTAATACCTATAACGGAATCTGAATCAGGCTATGCCATCGCGAACGAGGTAACCATTTCAAGTCCTGGATACTACCCATGCTCAAATACAACCCCTTAACCTTTCTCTTTCTGACTAGACTACACCCCTTCTAACCACTCATATCCCCTTCGAACAAACCGACTGCGATCAGCGGTGATGTCGGTGTCATCCTCAACTCCAGTTGTGCCTTTGAGCTCCAACTATGATCTCGGACCGCTCGATGTGCACGCATTTTATGGCGTGCTGAGCATTGGTGGAAGCTTCGCATATGTGTAAGTACAGTCGACGTCATGCCTTCCCTTCCTTGTGGTAGAGCATCGACAACGCCGTTTACATGCTTTCTTCGTGCCTCTTTGCCTCAATGATGACGCGCTGGTGGCAGGATGTTTGGAATATCATGCAGCCAGATGGTGTGGTATTTTCGATCGTACCCTAATGACCCCCTGCCGTTCAAGTTATTTGTAAGTTCCTCTGTATTCTCACGTCTTCTGATGCTGAAGTTCTATGTTCAATAGATAGGCGTTGTCTGGGTTGTCAGTAACAAGGTTCCCAGCTTCACATCACTTTCCATTTATTTGCAGTCCTACAGGTTGACGCAGTGAGTTTTGTCTGGGACGTCGCAAGTCTGTACTACACCCTTATTCTACGGGGGATCGGGATAAATACTCGCTTTTTTTTGTGGTGCGGCTATTGGTAAGTTCCTTCTAAGCGCGACTGCCTTTGCTTACTGGTTGGACTATTGAAGGATATATAATGTGTGTTTGACCCGTTTGGCTCTCTGTGATTCTCGAAGCTGATGAATTACCTCAGGCGCTGCTCATGTCTACGGTAGGCCATGCCTATCTACTATGTTTAATCAGAGTAATGAGACATTTCCGACTTTAGGAACTATGTTGCTTGCTTGTTGAGCTGTAAGCCACAGAAATAAGCTCTACCTTTTTTGCTTACGCGAATGTCGGGACAGGTTTTTCATTTTACGCATGTGGCGATGTACGGCTTTTATCATCCGGTCAAGATCAAATTTGACAATGATTTCTAGTTGCAGAGAAGAAACGTTTACCTCTCCTCGTAGTATGTCCTTGTATGGAACTTGAAGAAGGACGTACCGAGTCTGACCCCATTTAGCTCGTTCCTTATATCATTTCAATAGGTGAGCTGGTTGAGTGAGCACAGCTGCCGCCTACAACCTAATCTTTGCTTGAATTTCAGGTTGCAATCTGAGTAAGTCAACACTTCTTTGACTTCCGACACCTCTCTAAGTCCTCACACAACCCAGAATACCTATGTGGAATGTCGGTCTAGTTGTCAATCGCTGGTAAAGACCTTGTTTACATATAGTATGGATACAGGATTACAGTTCCATGCTTCCCGGAAAGCAGGGTCAACAGCGTATGTTCTTGTTTTCAGGATTTTCTCGTTTTGTCTTGATCACATCCAATGAACAGATCTGGCTGATCCTCTCATTCAGCTTCAAGATCCTCTCAGATGGAATCATTGCCGGAGCAATGACTTGGATGCTTCATCACCGAAGTCGAGGAGTCCGTGAACGGTACGTGTTTCTCATTCAACGCAGCCTCCTGCACATCTCATGCGATCCTTTTTTTTTCCCGCATTCCAAAGAGGAGGAACCATACGGGTTGTCCGAGATCTCATCTACTGGACTGTAAGCACGGGTCTAGTTCTATGGTAACGGCTTTTGAGATTTGTCTTTAGTTCGGTGCTGACCATATGGAATTGCAATAGGATTTCGACACTCGTTTACCTGTTCTCAGTATGTGTTGCACCTACTGGCTTTTCAACTCGGGCTCCCTTGACATATCCACTAGTATACTGTCTGGGGGGGCAACTACGTAAATCTAGCTATCTACCTGATCCGCGCACAGAGTAAATGTGGACTCAACGCCTCCGTCCTCCACACCAGCTCACTCTTTTTTTTTTTCCTTCTAGCCTACGTGATTACCATGCTAGCCGTGTGCGTCTTCCATCCAAGCCATAACTCATTGCACACGCATTCATTTTCAATTATTGCAGAATCAACGATCGAAAACGGTGTCGAGAGGCTATTCAAGAATCCGAGACTATCTCGATAAGGTTAACGAACCTAGGAAAAGAAGGAACGCAACACAACTCTTCTCCGTCAGCTTTCTGGGGAGGTATGACTAGTGGGGTGGTTATTGATCCACCGCGCACTGCCCAGCATCATTCTTCGTCAAGGCTCGACTAATGGACGTTGCGGTGGGATATACCATTTTCTCCTTGCTGTACCGCCGGGTGTAGTAGCGAATATGTAGCAAGGAAAACTGGCTGGTTGATTCTTGAATGGCTCGTTTACAGTCTCTCTTTTTGCAACACACCTATGTGAAGTGGCTTCTATGAATCAGCAATCCCCTGCAAGTTCTGTCGGCTGTTCGCGAGGAAATCGCATGTACAACTCGAGCCAATAGATGAGAAACATTCTTGAGCAAGGCTGAGACGTTGGTACAATTGAGTTGGCCGAGCATAACCAACCTGCAATATTGGTTTTGCATCTACCAGAAATGACTCGTATGATCTCAGTCACCCTAACTTGTTTTACCGCAGAAAACATTATGAGATAGATATCCATTACGCCCACGATTCAACATATCGTAAGTCTCTTGAGAAGGTTCCCAGGCAGAGACCAAACGGTTTAGGAGGATGCAGGGTACTCGATGGGAAGAAGTTCAACAGGGAGACTGGCATATTTGAATACATGAGCAGCATTCTCATTGTCCGGTAATTAGCGAAGGAAACATATTACAAAAGCGAACAGAGAAAGTGGACATGAAACGAACTGCACATCTAGAACTTGAACTTGTCCTTCTTCCCTTCCTTCTCCCTCTCCATCTTCTGCTTCTTCTTCGCCATCTCCTTCGCAACCATATCAGAGAAGTCTTCCTTACTCCCTGGTACACCAGCATTACTTCTCGCTTGTGCATCATACTTCCGCCGCAACTCGTCCTCAGTCAGACCCTCCAGCTCAGATGCATCAAGTGATACATCAACACCATTCTTCTTCTGTTTAGACGAGTGTTATTAGCGAAAGTTCATGACACCTAACATTGCTAGCACATACCTTGCTACCACGTTCATCACCCAGTACAGGAATTGCGCCACCAGTAACAGCAGACACGTCGTAGCCGCGCTCGCTTCCCATGAGTCCACGTACACTCGTCTGTTTCTCCGGCACAACCTGGTACAAGCTTTTCGGACCCGAGTCTTCCGTATCCGTTGACGGTCTTGCGTTTTTACGAAGCTCGAGGAAATCAGGTGTCTCGAGCCCTCCAGCAACGGTCGAAACGACGCTGGCCATGCCTGACGGTGTCTCGAGGCCCGATGGTGTTTGGGTTCCTTCCATCGAGACATCGGCAACCTCTTCTTCTTCTGACTCCTCCTCTTCTTCTTCGCTCTCCTCTTCTGTGAGACGTCATGAGTATCAGTGTCGGTATCTCAGGGTGGAAACGGTACGGACCTTCTTCCGGCTCGAGCTCACCCCATGGTGTCTTGTCAACAGGTTCGCCCAACTAGAATTACGATGAGCACTCTTGGACGGGAAATATAGCAAAAAGACCCGGACTCACCCCAGTGTCAGTCACCTTCGGCAATACACCAAATACATCACCGTAAAGCGGTCGATTGTACTCATCCAACGGTGGTTTGCCCCATCCACCAGGGTGGAAACCCCACTGTGCACTTAAAGAGAAATCGGTGTCCATACATAACCAAAGCGCGTGGAATTGACTCACCCTTCGGGAATGGGTGCGTTCAACCCAGGTATCCTCAGCGTAGGGTAGCTCGGGGGTGGGCCAAATCGTTGCATACTAATGAGCCAAGGAGGAGGCGCGAGCGGAGGAATCGACAGGGCTTCGACTAGTTCAGGCGACAAATCGCCTGGTCGCTTCTCTTTCAATGAAGTTTCGAACTCCTTGCCTTCGTAGTACCTATACCGCACGCGTTAACTTCGACGAGGAGCAACTCGACAAGAACTCACATCTCTCCAAAGCCCGTCACGGGCGGCTTCGTCTGATACTTGAAGAAAGCGTCATGCAGTTTCTGATAGTCGATGTCAATTTTTCCCATCTTAGGCTGCACCCTCTCTCTCGTCTTCGCCTTCAGAGTCATATTCGCCTCCTTCTCCTTTACCGCATCCCGCATCGTCGCAATTCCCGTATCGGCAATGTAGGAAGGCAGCTGGAAAGGAGGCTTCTCGATACCCCTCTTCCCTTGTAGATAGTCTCTCTTTGCCGACCAGTGTGCCGGAATGGGGACGGTGTTACGGTATGATTTGAGATGAAGGAGTAATCGTGGGTCTGCGGCAGTGACATCTGTCCACTCCACCACTTCAGGCTTTTTCACAAGCTGTTTGAGCTCCGCAACGGTTAAACGGTTCATTTTCCGTTGTTTCTTCTTTGACAGAGGTTTTTTGGTTTCGGCGTCCGAATCCCCAGCGGATTCCATGTCATCGTCGGAGTATATGACCTCGCCCTTTGTTGGCTCGCTCTTCACAACCTGAGTTGTTGAATTCGTAAGAAAGGCTATGGGGATGCTAGAATGACGAAACGCACTGGTGACTCTTCTGGCGGAAGCTGGAATCGCGCGAACACCTCTGCAAACTGTTCAAACCCGCTCCCCTTTATATCCATCTCCTCCGAGACATACTCAGCACTTGTATTTGCAGCGAGAGGCATCTCCTCATCTTCCTTCTTCACACTTTCTGTGTCGGTGGTGTCGCCATTCTACAACACATAAATGATTGATGCAGGGTGAATACAAGAGGACAAACATCAGAAAGTTAACATCTGAACGAAGAAGCAGAAACGACTCACGACCGACTCCCTCCCTGATGCTCCCGCTGCCTTCTTCTGTTTCTGCTTCAACCGCCGAAGCTGGTTCTTTGACTTGATTTTTGGTTTCCCATTGATAGTAGTTGCGTCTCCGTTGAGCGAGGGCGTTGTTGCAACAGCCGTTGCCATTATGAACCAAGTCTAGAAAAGAGGGCGTGGTGTGAAGGTGTAAAAAGCTGATGCCGGTTTCCAATCCTTTCCCAACACCGAGAGTCATATGCGTGGGAACGTGATCTGCTTAGTTAGCATCTAATTTGCCATCAAGTCACTTGTGCTCAGAGAGAACGGTTTGATATTTCTAGCCGCTTCCAATGTTGTGTATCAGTTTTCAGTGAACGCTATAGCAGCGAGGAGGAGCACTGAGGTGGAGAATGATGCCACTAACTCTCCACCCCCAACGTTCAACATCATTGGAAATAGGCCACCAATTATTGGCATATCAGTAAGTAGGACTACCATGAAAGAAGCTTGCGGACGATATTCTCAACTTCCAACAGAATTCGGGGCTCTAGGGGTCGAATGAGTCTGGAAAAACGGAGGGACACTATCTCGTGCTAGTGTGATAACGAGATATCAACTGGGGTCTAAGGATGCTCCTACAGTCATCAGCAAAGTGAGAGAAAGACGATTGTCTGCCTCGAGGGACTCGGATTACCCTGGCTGCGAATGGTGGTGTCTTGAAGGATTACCCCGCACAGATCAAATTTACACCCCTCCCTCTCACCACCACCTCAACGTTGACGTGCTTGTCAGCATTGCTGCGCATGAGCCAGATACATCGGGCAATGGCATCGCGATTCTTGATGGAAACTTGGGCAATTTAGCAGTCCTGAGTATCGAAGAGCTCTACCAACTGATTTTCTTAGCCACGTAGACTCAAGACACCTTGTGGGCGGCGGTGACGGGATTTGGATAGACATAGCACTCTGATTCGTGGACAAGAAGGTGTCTCCTAGTGGGCCAGTTCCTGCATCAATTCCCGATGCTGCATTACTGTTGCTCCTCGGAACAAAAGTCACTTGACATACGTATATTTTTCGAAATGAGTACACTCCTTTCCACTTTGTAAAACAACACCATCATGTCACTAAGACTCCTGTCCTAACCATCCTAGCTCCTTAGGTTGATGAACCAACCTTCGCCCCTCCCTCAACTGGTCTTTAAAGTTCCGCAATAAACCTAGTTGATCATTAACATTTATCGAACTTGACCCAAACAAGACTACGACTTACACCAAGGTAACAAACATAGACCCTGGTGACCTTGACACCATCCAATTCAAGCTCTCCAACCGCGTACACATACTGGGAGTACTGCTTGATATTCGTCCCTCCATCCGGGTGTTGGTAGACAGTGCTATCACTGGCAGTATGCCAATCATCAGATGTTGTTAGTTTCGTAAACCCAACTACGTCATCGCGTATCCTTTCCCAAATTTTATCTAAAATCGCACTGAGATCCAGGCTGAGGATGTAGAGGAGGAGGACTACATACTGTTCGCAAATGCAGGGAACGTAAGACTGTCCTTCCTATAACATCCGTCAGTATCAAGTCCTTGGGTCCGAGAGAATGCATCACACAGGAAAACCTCAGCATCAAGCCATTTCTCCACCTCTTCCACTGAACTCGGGGAGTTTTTTGTTTGAAGAAGTTCATCGTATCCCTTAACTGCACCTCCAGGTCTCCGGTCAGGTGGATCGGATTGGTTGCCATTATAGGCAAACCCAAAGCTGGATTGGAACTTTATGCCTGTGTACTCAGTCAGCATAGCCTTGAGACTCAGTAAATCATCATCCGGCACAGGCGGTTTCTGTCAGGACATTCATCATAAGAAAGAACATAGATATTGCATGAACGTCATCATACCTGGAGCTCCTGACGTATCTTGTCACAAAGAATTTGGAAGAGACGTCTCATAGCTCTCTGTTCGACTGGAAGCTCTTCATAAAGCATCTAGCATTATAGTTCATTAACGGTGATGGGTGGCGACTAAGCTAGCTCACTGTCTGCACAAAGATATATGTGGCTGGGATTTTTAACCCATTCGAGTTCATCTTGTACTGATGCCAAGACACTAGGATACTCTTTTGGCGAATAGGATTGAGGGTAGGGTCAGCTGGGCGGTAAAGACGGTCGATGCTGCTGATGACCCAAGAGTTCTGGGCTGATCCGGATAGGACTCTCTGGAAGTCTGCGACCAAGTCGTCGATGGCCGCCTCTACACAACCGTTATCAGCACATGGGTATAATTACAATGAACCAAATCATCTTACTTTTGACAGACCGAACCGGCACGTCGAGTTCGCTGTAGAAATATACAATGCTTAAGATCGGACATGAAACGAGGTGCGAGTCTCACTTGAAGATCCCCTGTTCGATTGAGATGCTCAGATATTCTTGACCGGGGTCCAGCATTGGGAGGTACACCAACTTTGCGTTATAGTCAAGATACGCGGACGACACGCCTTCAGCGCTCCAAGATTCCGGTGGGGTTGAACCATACGAGAAGCCAAACGTACTCTCAAATGTGGTTGTGCTACTTCGCTTGAGCGTATCCGAGAGCTGTGCATCTGTAGACGGTGTAGAGCCACCAGCCAGCTCTGCAGCCGAAGCAAAGGCATCACGGCGAACACTATCCCGAACCAATTTAGTGTCCGACTGGATTGGATAAAAAACCTGCCGAGTAGAGTTGATTAACTCTCTGTGACGTTATTGGGAAGACCACATACGCCCAGGTAACAGATTATGGTAAAACCTGCACGGAGACCGTCGAACGTGAGGGCACCTGCCACGGACAAAACCAGAGCATCAACTCTCCAGTCGCCTTGGTCTCCGACAGCAGAGTCGTACATCCGTGTCATAGGTACACCCTTCCAAACAGGTTCCTTACTGTCGCTTACAAGCTCGGTAACAGTTTCGACCAAGTCTGCCGCGGCTTGTCCTGATGGCATTGTCACTTGGGAATTGGAACGAGCACGGGAAATTAAGCCTACGCTGAACCCATGTTGGCAGTCCCAATTTACTAAGGGGAGTTTTATTTAGAGAATTCACGCTACGAGTTGAACTAAGCTGACCTAAGTAACCCAGTCTCAAGGAATTGGGGGACCTGGTCACCGAGTGGGGTACTAATGCTGCAAAGGCCAGAAGTAGGCTTCGAGTCTCCAATGGCCCCAGGCGGTTTGACGGACTCAGGATCGAACCAGTATCCAAAGTTAAATGGGAAGGCGATTAGGACCAGCAAAAACATGAAAACATCGATCTGGTCATCCGATGCTGCCTCTACATCCGCGAAATCAGTTCCTCCATTCGTCACAGCCGCGACATACTGGGCCACCTAGAAACACTATCGTGTCAAAATCAGGACTATGCAAGAGGGGATGAAACCTTCCGACATTCTGTTGGCTCATCGTAGCCCAAAACTGTTGTTCCGCACTCTCTATGATTTTGTCCTTCATGCTCTGGTCGATCTCATCCTCGTATATCTGTATCGTTGACGGAGAGTTCCCCATGATCTGAAGCGAGGCAGTAGTTACGATGGTTATGAAAGAGGGGACTTCGAAGTCTGAGACCTTCTTATATGTTGCATTCGAGGGGAGTGATCCCGAAGCTTCATCTACCTTAAGCTCAGACTCAAACGCGAAGCAACCCCAGAAATCCCGAAGCCGATAAAGCGGTGATACATCCTCCTGTGTGAGGCCGAGAGATGCCCGAGCTCAATATTTTTGGCGTGGAGTACAGAACGTTCTTGTTTGGTGTCCAGTCCAATCGATCTTAAGTAAAGACCGACGAGGTCTTGAGGCAGCGCGTGGGTGTGAATGAGAAGGACCAGTGTAGCATGGTTTGATAGGGGGTGTAGGAGTCCTGTTCGGGCTGTAGATGTGCCGGACGGGTTTGGTGAGGTCGATTATTGGTATGGTCTTCCATCGTCCCTGCACTGGCACTGCTTACCAGAACTGTGAGAAGGACATGAACGTCGGATGTTCGACAAGAATGGGACAGGGGTGAGCTTGACGCAGGGACGCGGATCTCCTCATATTCCTTCGTCGAAAGGTTGAATGAGAGCTTGCGTTTCTTGTTTGGCATGCGGTAGCCACTCTGGTTGAACGCCATATCCTCGGAGGTGTTTGGGCTGTAATGTCGAACCAAGTAGTCTTCCATGCCCAAGGCCTAAGCTCGTAGGGATCCATAATATCTACCTCGGCTTTCATTTGCTAATCTCCCGCCAACTTTGATGTGATTCCCGAAGTGACCAGACGAGTATGCAGTGGACGAAATAGTCTCCTTTCACTGACGCGTCCAAAAATAGCAGGAGATAAGATGAGTAAAGGGGATGGACAACAGACGCAAACACAACACGCGTCTTGGAGAACGCGTAATGCGCTCAAAACTCATTAACAGATCAATCCTACCTATACCACTATTTCCTTTCACGCTACGGACTTTGGCTGGACATGGTTGCAACAACGACAGAACAAGTGCGTCTATATTTCCTTTGGCCCCGAGGAGCAAGAAAACTGATCAGGCTTGAAGCTAACAGCACTCGCTAGCACCACCGTCAGTACGTCCTCCTCCAGTCTGAGAGCGATGTCCTAGGTCTGACGATATCGCATGTCTGCCTTCATCATTCATTAAATAACTTGTCTTCTGGCCACCACGCAATCCTTCCATTGTCAATTCAATGCAGTCGTCCACCCGCTCGTCCTCCTCTCCGTAACAGATCACCACGCCCGATCTGTCTCTCGCAACTCCCACAAACGTGTCGTGGGTGTGCTTCTAGGCCAGGACAATGGCAAAACCATAAACGTCGCAAACTCATTTGGTATCCCATTCGAAGAGGATGAGAAGGACAGCAAGACATGGTTTTTGGATCACAATTACATTGAAGGGATGTACGAAATGTTCAAAAAGGTTAACGGTAAGCCATGAACACTATCGCATTTCCAGGACAGGCCACTGATAAGACATAATTTAGCTAGGGAGCGAATGATAGGGTGGTATCACACGGGACCAAAACTACGTGCCTCAGACCAGGAGATTAACGATCTCTTCAAACGGTTCATTGCGAGACCCGTTATGGTCATCGTGGATGTACGACCAAACACAGTCGGCATTCCAACAGACGCATACTTTGCCGTAGAAGAAATCAAAGACGTAAGTATCACGTTCCGCTCCAAGAAACCGCAGTTAGCTGATAATCTCGAACCCCTGCCAGGACGGGACGGAGACAAGAAAAACCTTCCTACACGTTCCTTCGACAATAGAAGCCGAAGAAGCCGAGGAAATCGGCGTTGAGCATTTACTGCGGGACATTAAGGATTCAACGACAACGACCCTCGCCACTCGAGTTAGCGAGCAATTGGCTTCCCTGCGGGGTCTCCAGTCTCGGTTAAGCGATATCCAGAAATATTTGACCGAGGTCGCGGCGGGAACTATGCCTGTGAACCACCAGATTGTGTATCACTTGCAGGATGCGCTGAATCTACTTCCGAACCTGTCTGATGCGGATTTGACGCAGAGTTTCACGACAAGCACGAATGATCAGATGCTGGTGGTGTATCTGAGTAGTCTGCTGCGGGCGGTTATTGCGCTCCACGCGTTGGTGGATAACAAGGCGTCTATTGGGCATGCGGAGTTTGAGGAAGGTGCAGAGGGGGAGAAGGAGGAAGGTAACGCGGAGAAGAAGGGTGAAAAGGATGGGGAGAAGAAGGAGACAAAAGGAGACGGAGAACAGTAAAATAGAACAATGTAAGGACTGCGGTGATGTTATTCCAGAGTGCCTCATGTCAGATTTTGGGTCGGAGAACATGAGGCCAAGCCACGAGCGGATCTATTAAACAAGTTCTTGATACGCCAAGAATAGAAATGTGTTCTGGCGCCTATGAGGTTACGTAACCAAGGATATGAGCTTTTTTACCCACCTGACTCGCCACAGTGGCCCTCAGACGCCCTCGCCCCTCTCTTTCCTACTACCATCATCTCATTCTTCAAACGTGTGTTACTGTACTTTCTTTGCGTCTGGCTTGCCGTCACTGTTGCAGGCGTCGACGAGATTCGTCATCTCGTCGGCGCCCGCACTCGTTGACTTTACTGATTGGCTACCCTATCTAGACTAGCGCACTTTGCTCTTATACTATCGAAGTAACAATGTCCGGACGAGGATGCTTCAACTGTGGTGGCTGTGCGTGGTTCTGTCGTCGTTGACCCCCTTCTTTCCTTTTTTCCACCTTCATTTTCAATTGGTTGTCGTTTGCGGGGAGTTCTTTCTTCTTAGCGACGATAGCCACGGCTCCTTCTGATTGCCCGGTTCATTTTACCTTCACCTTCTTGCTCTAGTGTCCAGTGTGCGGTGCGGTGCGGTGCTGGCGATGAAGTCCGCTTGCCTTTGTTTTTGCCCGTATTAATCGAAATCAAATCATGATCGTCGTCAATCAATGCAATATATTGCTTTTCGACTCCCCCACTCTCATCCTCTTGTCCTCTCCTCGATCTTGCCTCAAACCCTCATCAATTCCCTGCAATGCCCCCCTTATCCTATAATCACCTCTCCCGATAGGCAATATACCCTCTATGAACGATGCAAAAACATGATCTGATTCGATCGGCGCGTCCGTATCCCCACCGCAATATTGACGCACTTGATGCACCTACGCACCCTACATGCGATTCTCGTGCTGCTTCCCGCACGCATTAATTCCGGCATTCTCATTCATGTGTGCACCCTGCTGTTGTAGCGCCCATTTCCCCCCTCATCTCCACTTATTCTCCACTATCATCAATTGTGCATCATGTCTCATCCTCGTTAATAGTCGGTCATCAAGCTGCGAACTGCCCAAAGGCTGGAACTCCTACATGGTAAATAACCATGCTCCCTCATACCCACGCTACATTTCATTGCCCTGTGAACGTCTATCTGACTTTGCGTTCTTTTATTACTGTGTTTCAGCTACAACTGTGAGTGGTTATCGCCTAATACCTTGGGCGGAACGTGTGGTGTTGATGCGTGGTTTTTTGCAGGTGGCGGCGAAGGCCACGTTTCTCGTGATTGTACTCAAGAGGCCAAGGCCAGGTCTTGTTACAAGTGCGGCCAGGAGGGTCATATTGTGGGTCCTCGACTACCTCATGTAAAGATTCTGGAATGTTGATCGGCAATATTTTATGACAAGTCTCGCGACTGCCCACAGCAATCCAGTAACGGTGGAGGATACTCTAGTAGCCAGGAATGCTACCGCTGTGGAAAGACTGGTCACATCGCGCGTGCGTGTCCCGAAAGTGCCTCGAACGACCGCAGTGGCGGATACAGCTCCTTCGGCAGCAGCCAAAAAACTTGGTGTGTGGGATTTAGGTCGTGTGGGGATGAGATGGGGTGCTGACGCGTGATGCAGCTATTCTTGCGGAGGTGTAGGCCACTTGTCGAGGGATTGTGCTCAGGGCTCCAAGTGCTACAACTGCTCGCAGACAGGCCACATTAGCCGTGACTGCCCACAACCTCAAAAGAGAGCATGCTATTCATGTGGATCCGAAGGGTAAGTGCCGCAGATATTTCTGTAAAAAAGAACCATCTAACAAAAATGGCTCAGACACATCTCTCGCGACTGCCCCAAAGCTGCTACATCTGCTGCGTAGATACACACGATGTAGAGGACGATTTATGCAATCCATAGGCTACTTTGATTCTCTAACTGATGTGAGAGTGTGACCCGGGATAATCCGGCAGTGTGAGAGAATTCCGTGATTTCGTTGTAAAACGGGGGTTTAATAAATAAATCCAACCTCCTTCCTCCTCCAACCATGTACCTTGCTGCTGCTGCCCGTCTGGCGCGTCAGAGGGCCCCTGCCCTCCACCGCTGCATCGCTACCACTGTCACTTCCCCCTCTACCCCCTCTTCCTCTTCTTCCGTCGCTCCCGTCCCCCTTTCTAATGTTGAGGCATCCTGGACTAAGCTCTCTCCCGAGGAGAAGGCTTCCGTGCACCAGCAGCTCGAGGAGGTTCAGAAAAAGGACTGGAGGGAACTGACCATTGATGAGAAAAAGGCTGGTGAGTACCCTGTTTGACTTTTTTTTTCCGACGCCTCGACTGGCCGGCGTAAGCCGGAGGAAGGGAGGGCTTGTCTCGGTTACTGTATACTGACTGTATCTTTCTTTTCCATGCTCCCTTTTTCATGTTCGGTGTTTTGTCTTTGGTGCTTGAACGCGTGTGATGTGTGGTTCTGGGATGCGGTATAGCCTACTACGTGGCTTTTGGCCCTCATGGACCTCGGGCTCCCTCAAGTGCACCAGGTGATGGCTTCAAGATTCTGTTGTACACCTCTGCTCTTGTTGGTGTCGCTGCTTCGCTCTTCTTCGCTCTTCGAAACTTTAGTACGTGTGTCGCCTTACTTCCTTTACCCACTCGGGTGCTCACTACACGCAACCTGTGCGCTGTTCTCTACTTCAGCCACACCCCCGCCAAAGTCTATGTCCAAGGAATGGCAAGAGGCGACGAACGAGCGCGCACGGGAGATGAACCTCAACCCTATCACTGGTAAGAACCCCTTGTCCTTGTGCCCAGTGTCCGGAAGTATGTATTGATCGACCGACGCGTCTAGGTATTTCGTCGGAGGGTTACAGCGGAAAAGGATTCGTCCAATCCAAGTAGATTTTTTTTTTTTACATTATTTTACACACAGAGAATTCAACTTATTCACTCTCGTTTTTGCTCTGCATTCTCCATTCGTTGTAGTGAGAGGGTGAAGTCTGGAATGGTGTTCGGAAGGATTCGCTCGGGACGGAGCCGGGGGTTGAGACCCCCCCCCCTCCCCCCCGTGCCTGCCTTTGTTGTCTTCGTTGCCATCACGAACAAACGATCACTCGGGGTACTTGACATCATTCCTCCTGCTCGTCCGCCTTTTCTTCCCTACGGGACGTTACACTCATTCAGCGCAGGTACTCATCGTGAGCCTCATAGAACCGTAAAATGCCTCTACTTATCTCGGGCGGCATCGGCCCAACCCGGCTGAGCTACCAATCAGATACGACGCATTACTATACTTGACCCCATTTGGGTCCTCACCCAAGGACTGACTACACTGTATGATATGATGGGCTGGACTGCTCTAGTCAACAAGGGATCAACATATGACGGTCTACCCCTGTGTTTTTCGCATGTAAGAACACCCCATTTAGTCGTGCACTTTAATGACTTTTCTGGAATCACGCCGCTATGCCTATCTTGGCCTATCTATATCAACCATTCCGGCGAGGCTACCCCCCGAGATCGGACATGTCGAAAGCCGCCACAAATGGTGATATTATTCGATTGAGTATCAAGCTACCGCGAAATCCGATGCGTGAATGATTACTAGACATAATGCTACCCAGTTACAGTACAAAAAGTCAAGTACAGTATGATCGAGTTCAGTCGTTCTTTTGTTCAGAAAGAATTGCCGCAAGCGCGCTTAACTCGAACTTCAACGTGACCTGAGCAGCTTTCACAATCTCGGATTTGACAGCGAAAGGATTCTTTGGAAAGGGGATTGACGGCTGCAGTAATCCCCCAACAGTCGGAGTATGGTTGCTACCAGCACGCCGGTCGAAGTAGAGCCATGCTCAACTCAGTCGTAAACGTGCTTACCCCCTTAAGGTCCCGACAAGGCGCTCTAAGACTTCTAGCGCTTTGTGTTGGGTTACCGCCCGTTGGGTATTCTGGTTGCACCCGTCTACGTGCACGCTTGGACAGCTTGTAGCAAAATTCTTTCTCTAGGACCAATCTGATTTCTGCACAAAGAGGTTGCACTTCCCAAGCAAAGGAATGGGCGTTGCGCTTCATATCCAAGATCTCCGAGACAAAAGTCGAGCGAAGCCATAGAGATATCGCTGGAGTAGACGTTCCAACTCGCATAGACATCTTTGATCTTTCCGAGAGTTGTTTGTTAATGCATTTTGGTAAGCCTGTTCGTCTTGAGCAAGAGTGCTTCAGCGTCCCTGACAATGCCTTGTGCGGTGTTGAGCCTGGATAAAGTGTTGGAGATGCCCCTGAGGTGGTTAATGAATGCGGTGATATCGTCTTCCAGGCAGTGCTGAAGAATAGTGAGAATATTATACTGCATCCGAAGGTGTCGTACTTGCCTCGCCACTTAGTGGGGTTGTCTCTAAGACATCCGAAATCTGTAGTTTGTTGTGAGGGGGTATAGAGTGCATTTAGTGCCCAGGACGTTCCAAGGTGGGAGAGCGGCCCTTCAATCGGGGAAAGAATCTGGCGAACTGCTATGGTGAACATGGTACAATCTACGAGCTCGTCCCAAAGCGATTTAGTAGCCGACTGGAGCTGTTCATCTATAGCCTGCATGCAGGCTTCTTGCTCCTCCTTCACAGCTATGGTGGCATTTGTCAGGGTTGAGGTTTTACCGCACACACAAGGACTCACGCGTCAGTTTGTACTCAACTTTTTCTTGTAACTTTTTTTTGCCTATCCTAATTCCGCACCTCGCGAGCATAGTGACGATACCAGAGACCGGCTCGGGGGCCAAATCAGATACTGGTCCCACAGATGGATCGCCAATAGTCTCTACGGCCGTCTGTGTCCCGCGCCAGAGTTTCTGTTTTTCCCTTTGACACACGCCCTTTTTGTTTATCTCCAGTTTCGCATCTCAAAGGTCTTGGTACTGAAGCTGAGATGTCTGACATCAAGAACCATCACGGGGGAAGGGAAAGATTATACTGGAGTTCCAATTTTACCCCATCAAGGATGAGGTCAATCTCAATTGTACAAGCCTGGGCTTCTTGGCCACTCATCTTCAATTTCTCAGCAAAGCCCAACAGCACTTCCTGGAACTTATTAATTGGGATTTCAGCCTCTAAAGCGTTCCTAGGTTTCTCGCCTTTTCAGTGGTTGGAGTGTACGACGTCTAGGACCTGGTGATAGTGTATGCGAAGCCCACAGACTTTTTGAACTTCTCAAGGTCTCCGAGTGCTACACTGCTGCCATACTTAGACTTGCCAATTAGTTGCATCAGCTTAGAAACTCCATTTGGTGTGAGTTTGAAGAGGCTGCACATAGTTGTGGGATCAACACTGTTTTCATTGTCTCTCCCATGATCATAAATACACCTGTGCCATTGAACCTGAGGGCGAGGGGTGGCTATGTCACACTATGAGGTGATACAGCATGACCCAAGTACAAGTGCTTACTTGTGGCTGGCAGAGAGTAATAACACAATTTCAGTGCGATTCAGGAGACTGTAATGGTTTAGAAGGTTACATAAAGATAGATCCAAGACGTCGCTTCAAGATATTATTAACTACACATGTGCTAAAAAAAACTTCATCCACATAGAGCACTTGACTGAATTGATGGAAATAATGAATGTCTAAAATCATTTTCATTATCAGCAGTTCCACTTTGAAGCAGCACAGCATATATACTGTGGAGACCGTAGATGGGCTGCATACAAAAAGGCACCCAATCTTCGCTCCCACTAAGTTGTGGGAAATCTCGTCATCCCCTAGGCAGTTCACTCTACCGGCATTCTTGCCAAATTCCGCAATCAACTCCCTTAGCCTTGATCGCTTCTCTCCCTATTCTAGTTCCATTTCTGAATAGCCTAGTTTGCTCATCGCTTCCATACCCGAATTATGAGATCATTCCCCAGTACCTTATCTATTTTCCTATATACAAAAAAAAAACAAGAATCAGCAGATACATCCCCTTAGACCATCATCCAATTTGCCTCGCTTAGCTCCGGGACCCGTAGTATAGAAACCCACAGTCGTACGAAGATATAAGTTATGTCCAGGTAGAGGGGAGACGATAGTAGTAGACAGTATAAGTACAGTCGAGTCTCACGAACTTGGCAGATAATTAATACCCAGTCTTCAGACACCCACTCCCAAGCATTCCCCTCGTCCGAAAAGTTTTCGAGCTCATCCCAACGTCGCCCTCATCCTTCCTCATCGTCTCTCCCTTCCTCAAGTCCCACATAATCTCACTCTTGTCGTCGGGTTCAGTGATTCCCTGGATTCCGGTTTCGGAGCCCTGTGACTGACGGTAGCAGTCGCACCTTCCCTTTTATCATTGAACCGCAGCAAAATCTCTTCAATACATATGGTACCCACCCAAGTTCCTTCAGGCTTTACCAGGCGCCCAATACACCAGATCAACCAACTTGTTTGTCTGGTGAATGAGCACTTGGACATCACCCGGCAAAGGGTGCCTGCCTCAGGAACCTTCGAAACTTAATTTCGCCATCAATTATAACGACAAACGGGTTGACGGTGTGTCCAGCTGGGCGTGTTCGAGATATGAAAGAGAAAGGCGGTAGTCGAGAACTGTCTTCACTTCCCGGATATTCTCGAAGGCGGCGATCTGGTAAAGCAAGGTAGTGCTTCGCATCATATGTATCTGAATCGTATATCGTTAAGATGCCCTTGGCGTGTAGAAAGTGCTCGGGGTGTATCGCTACGACTTCATATTTTGCGTTCAAGATAATAGATCCGCAAGCTAATTCGGTGGGCATGAGTGTAATAAAAGAGCAAAGACATAACAGAAGACTTGACATTGATGTGTCGGCCAGGGTCGCCCACAGATTTATCCACTGCTTCTTGACGCCGATTGTTATCAGCCTCGAGAATGCGGGTAAGTTCGTCGAGTGTCTCGCCCGCTGCAGTTACCGCGATGAACGCATATTTATCAAGAGCTATACAAAGCCTCGGGTCGACTATCCAGAAAAATGAGAGATTTTTCAGTTACGTTCAGTGCGACACTTCCACTCACGGTTCACGAGATTTGAGGGATGATTGGTATGAAAGTCCAGCGTGATGAGCTTCAGCTTTTCGATAAGAAAATGCTCCTGCGCGAAATAGAACGTTGACAATAGTTCGTAGATATGATATGTGACAATCCACAACTTCAATGTGAGCTTTTGGATCCTCCGTATTCCTCTGATCCAGCGGAAGGACTTATTACAATATATATCGCTTTGGTGATGAAGCATGGTTCCTCGACCAGAACAAGTCTAACCACTTCACTTTCTACTCTCTCCTTGTTTGAGTCGCTTTCCATGCTGCTGAGAGGGAGGGTATGATAAGAGGTCCTGGACCGAGAGCAAGGGATCAAGACGGAGAAAAGGGGTGGTTGCTCCCAAACAGGAAACGACATTTCCTAGTATAGGGATAACAAAACCGATCGGATCGTTAAGTCCGCAAATGCGAGTACAAATTCTCCAGTAGTACATGATGGTCTTCACTGTCGCCCTGAATTTCTCCTCCATCCTTTATTTCATGTCTGGGTACCACCAGAAGCACTTTTTTTCCGGCCAGAACACAGGTGCAAAAACATGTCCTTTAGCGCTACACTCGGGTATGCGTAAGCCCGCCACAAGACAGACCCTCATTAATGGCAATCAAGAGACACGCGACGTGTTAACAAGGAACGTATACGCGAGTACAATAGTTGCGGTGGCGTACGAGCAAACCGCTCGAGACGACAAATGGGCAATAGATAGGCTTAATCGATGTCTTGTTCCCTTCGAGCATTTATTAACATTTATAAAAGCCCTTTCGGAAAGGTTGATTGGAGGTATTGATAGGAAATGCGACAATTAAAAGAATCCTATGTCAAAGCGCCGGTAACAAGTATACTACAAAGAGATTTTGCAATTTCTTCAGCTTTTCTTTTCGCCTTCATCACTAACTTCACTTTCTTCATTCGCCTTCATCACTAACTTCACTTTCTTCATCTCCATCCTCTTCGTCTTCTTCATCCTCTTCATCCTCTTCATCCTCTTCATCTTCCTCATCTTCCTCGTCTTCACGTTCTTCCCCTTGGCTTTCGCTTTCATCTTGATCGTCTTCGTCTTCATCTTGATCGCTCTCTTCATCCTCCAATCCGAATATCTGATACAAAAGATCGACTCTTCCAAACGGCCGCTCACTCCCTAAAAGTGTACTCGCAGCTTCATACCGGTTCTCAGGTTTTCCAATCTCCTAACATAAACCCTTATACGCCTTTCACTACCCTCCTAAGCGCATCCTGGCGTATCCTCTCATAAAATTTCTGGACCACCAACTGTGAAAGCCGCGGCGAGTGGAGTACTTCCGAGCCAGAAAGCCACGCAGAGAAGCTCCTGAGAGCCCGTTGAAGGTCCACAGGACGCACCGTTGGTATACGAGAAAGAGGTTCCTACGGTGGTTGTGAGCAGGTTGCATGCGTTTAGAGAAAAACTGAACTCACGTCTGACGGACGATGTTTGCATGTCTGACTGGCTTGATAGATGCCCGCGTCGTTCATGATAGTGATATACTATGGAAAAGTCAGCATTCGTTCCGATTTTGACAGGATTGAAACTGACATGTTCATCTGTAAGAGCTGCTATCCGCTGGTCGAGCACACGACGGATCATATCCTGCTTTCCCGACGTAAACGTGAAGGGTTCCAGAACAGTCTTTACCACCTGCGTCAACATTGACACGGAATCAGCTGGATGCCTCAGACAACTCACCAGAAGATAGCCCAAGCAATTCAGAACGAAAACCGCCTGGACGTAAGTGTTTCTTTCTCTCGCTGGCCGTTGCACACATCTCGACGACTGGGTCGATCATGATGTCGAGGACCTTCTGGAATCCGGCTTGTGATTCACTCTCATCTTCGTCACCAACCAAGGATGACTGGTAGACTGCCATGATATCGCGTAGAATTTGAGCATAATCGAGGATGGCAAGAGGAGGTGTCAATGAGGGATCATCGTTGTCCTAGGGTAGGCTTGGTCAGAAACGTAATAGCCGAACAAAAAGGCGCATACAAGCTGTACGCGAGCCAAGGCGCGTCCTTGAACCCGAATGGACTCATGGAACACCTTGTAAGCGAGGTCTGTAACACCTTGCCGACGCAGTAGCATTAGTAAAATTAATGGAAGTAGTGAAACTTAGGACGTACTCCTGAAGTACCTTCGTTAAGATTGCCTGGTCGCCAACGGTTCTCCGCATCGTGAGCAAATAGAACTGCAGCAAGTTGGCAATCTTGTAAGAGACGATACTGCTTTCTTGCGAGCGAACAGTTTGTTGCACTCTCATCTGGAGGTTGAAAAATCAATTACATTGGGGGGCGGTTGGGTATATGCCTGTAGCTCGTACCTTCAAGGGTCCACAGAGCTTCCCAACAGCCAAGTCCAGCAACTCCTGGATCCACTCCTCCTCCTCTCCCCCAGAACCAAAGTTCCTTACACTACCCACCATACGGTTCGCAGATTTGAGATCGAAGAGGCTCTCAAGGAACTCCTGCTCCGCAGCGATGCCTTGATGAACCCAAGCGAGCATGTCTCCTACATAACGCATAGGATCGTGTGCGTGAAGCTCTATGGGTCGAGGTAGACCGGATGGACCTCCACGTGTCAAAGCGGTAAGGAACGAAGATAGAAGTGTAGCTTGACGCGTTTCCGAGAGGCTTGTCAATGCCTCGCTGAAATGAGATCTTAAAAGCGGCGCTGCAGTGAGGGTCGAGTAACGCAAGTCAGAAGTTCAGGTCGTTTACGAAGTCTCTTGATAACCTCTCGGAGAGTTGGGCTAACCTCAATCCGCATTTTTCTGCAGATCTAGCGGAACTCATTGGATGTCCAGCGGAGGAGCTTCTCATAACCTTGTTCGAGGTAGGACGACGTAACAGACATGATATCCATTCTACACCCGTGTCAGAATTGCGAACCAATGAAGGGGGGTTGAGATGCATACCCTGCCTGAGTTGGCCCATCTTCTCCTGCCATTAACACCCGACAATCATCTCTAATCACCTCCGTTTTGTCCATTGTCTGGAAGAACCGCAACCCGATCGGGGTTTCTCTCGACTTGACGACCTCGATTTCTTGCTCTGACAGAGTGAACCGCGCAAGGAACAGTTCAACGATAGACTTCTTGTCTTCCACCTCCTTCCTGTGTAACAGGGATCGACACCGACACGAACCGCACCAAGTAGGGAGAAACCCACAAACCTTTCATCCCTCAGACTACCAGCGCGCTCTAGCAGCATTCGACTTGACTCCTGTGTGAGACGCAACTGGTTCTCCGCCTCATCACAACTAACGCGCATAGCACTGAGATGCACTTGTAAGTCATTCAGCTCCTGAACACCACGAAGCACAGGATGAAATGAGAGTTCAATACATACGATCTAACAGAAACCACACACTTGATCGACTTCGCCTAGTGCCTTCAAAAGCTGCCTGCTACCCTCAGCAAGCTTCTTCTCCATGTCTCTGCGTAGATGTTTCCGTCGCGTGCGGCAATCTCTCCCGGGACCAATTCAACAGGTGGTTTCAGCATGGGACTACCACCCTCTGACTCAATATCTTCAGTGTCACCCTCATCTTCAAGTTTGTCTCTAGGTTTCGCTGGCTCCTTTCCTCTCGCTGGAGGTTATAGAGGTCTGAGAGGGTCTGAAAGGCTTCCCTGGTCGTAGCATCCTCAAAACTGGTGCTGAGGACCTTGTATAGGCACAAAGCCACGGGGTCCTGACTTGTATTGAAGACTGTTTCTTTTCTATGGTTTGAGGAAGCACGGAAGCTGATGACGAAGCCATGAACGACATTGATTAAAAAGGAAAGCTATCGACGTTACCAAGTCCGTATCGCCTCGCGTAACGTCACAACAGACTAACTGCCAGTCTATATGTGTGCTACAAAAATCCAGGAAAAATTCTCCTATGTAGTCCAGAATGAGTTCGCTGGATAGTACTGATAAGAATAGTCAAAGGCAGAGTACAAAATCCAAAAATAAAATAAAAGTCCGAGATCATGAGGGAGGGGGTGTTACGACAGGTGTTGGTCCAGTACAAGGGGCGGTAGGGATGACAGAAAATACTCCATCATACTCATTAGGGTAGAGACACCCAGCCACAGTGACAATCCCACCTTCCGTATCGTTGTCATTGAACCAACCATCAACAGTGGCTGTCTTCTCGCTTGGTGCGCTAGTGAAACTTGCAGGTGGCATCGTAATGATGGGGGCGGTATTGGTATAAGTGGGCATGAGAGATATCGGCACGTCTGCCGATGTAATGGTCGCAGGAGGCCAAGGGAATAGTTCAGTGGATGTGGCGGGAATGGAAGACGGTGTACCGGTCTGCCAAGGCTGATAGTTGCCATCGAATGGATCGAGTGTAGCTCCGAGTGATGCGCATTTGCCTTGGGCTATCCGTGGGTCACGGGGAATCCAACCATTTCGCAACCCCAACTGGTAAGACCACAGAGGTGCTTCAACGCGACCAGCTTGGGATGGTCCAATCTAGCATCGGATTAGCTGCGGAAATCTATCAAGATTCGGCGCGAGAATGTACCTTCCAAGTCCAGAAGAACCAATCTTGCAGAGCATCGAATGTCGCAACGAGGAAGTTTTGGATTCCCTCCTTCATAGTATTGTTGTAGTTTTCCCAGTCGTCGTACTCAGGACAGTGCGGATTACTGGACTGCGTCTTGACCCCGCGAAGAAACAGTCCACAATCATTTGGCGACGCAGCGAACTCCCCACCAATTATCAGACCAAAGTTTCGGCGACTACGAAGACTAGAATGAGAGAAAGTCCCCTGCCATGTGAATGAGCTACTTACGTCTGGTTTGTCCTCTGGCCCCAGGAGTCACAGGCTTGTCGAGGCCACTTTCCTCCAGGTGATCCATCCGGACCAGGGACGGCGATAGGGTCAAGTTGAGGTCCTCCAAATGAAAAGTATGGGTGCTGATCCAATACGACTCTATCCGATCCTTCCAAGAAATTGTCCCAGGTGGAAAGAGGTTGGAAGCCGTCGTGGATGGCAATATACTATAAATAAAATGAGTGAAAAGCCTCGAACAAAGAGTTGCAACCCACAGGTCCGTTGCCTTCGCCGAGCCCAGTGATGTTTCGGATCATGTCATGTGCTTTCAGGTAGAAGCTGGTGATGGCGTCCTTCCCAATCGACTCAAGGAGAGCTTCGTTGACGATCCCAAACACTGGAACAAGGTTCCGATATTCCGGCTGCGAGATGAACTCTGTGAGCACACGGATATAGTACAGCGTTCTCTCCGCGTTGGCGAGGCCCATGTTTCCTGCGAGGAAGTTGACAGCTCCTAACCTATTCGCACGGGTTCAATGCCAGGCGCATGGTAGGATACAGAATAATGTACCTTCCGGAGTGATTGTAACCTATCGTGAAGCGCCCATTGAATTGAACTGTCTGGACATGACTGACAGATGAACGTCTGACGTACCGTTCTGAGATCCAGGAACTGCGTGCAGATCGAGGCAAACCCGAAGCCCATATTTGCGAGCCCAATTCAAAACGCGCAACAAATATCTAGTAGTCATTAATTATACAATGAATCAACTAATAAACGCATGACGCACTTCCATGACGTCCGAGCGAGATATGGCTCGCCTTCCCAGGTTTCAATAGCCCAAAAGGCGATTGGAATACGGATGAAGTTCAGTCCCGCACCTGTAGCTGAGTCAGGGCTGGACTAACGCCACACATGAACTATCCCTACCAGCTATCTCCGCAATGTCATCCTCGGTCTGGAAACAATTGGGAAGATCATCAAACATTGAAAAGCGAATCGCCTCACTATGAAGGTCGCATAATGTTGCTCCAATTGGTTTAATCCACCATTCCCCTGGTCAGCTGCCATGGCCAGACTGAGCGTAAACTCATCCTCTGCATCCGGATACCGCTGGAAAAGTTCAGGTGTGATGAACGGCTCAAGGACGAAAAGGCCTCCAAGATTAACTCCATATATACGATCAACTCCCCATCTCCAACTGGCGTTCAACGGTGGCGTCCAAGAGTTGGGACGGGCGTCATCATTATAGGGGTTCGCTGTATCCTGCACCCCTGAAAACTATTTTGAGTCCGCAGCCGGTACAACCATAACCACTTACTTACAGTATCCCCCAAACGGATTTCGGTAAATGAATGACGTACCATTCTCCGTGATGACTGTAGAGCCGTCTCCTCCGGACTGCAGGGACTGCAAAGAGTCACACTTTCAGGGTCAAAAAAGGATGTCAGACTGCACTCACTGGACTCGGACTCCCGGTACCCAGGGGCGGGGCTGTCCCAGCCGCGTTCCCTCCACGCTTCTTCGGTTTTACCAACACGACGGGGAGGACCACAGCCAAAACGATGATCACAATAGCCAGTACAAGTGCAAGCCAAATGATCTTCCGCCGTGTCCAAAACCTCTGGGACCTAGACGTGGGCACCGCTTCACCCTCATCAATCAATTCTTTGGTTTGGGATGAAGACTGTTCATGGGACACGTTTGGGAGGGACGGGGTTGACGGTTCCAAGCTGTTCATATCACTCCAAACCTTGGGCGGTGAAGGACGAGGTTAACCTAGACACCTCGTTGGCGGTAAGACCCTAGGGTGGTTGTGAACAGAACTAACGAACCTAGTAACAGAGGTGTATCAGCGAGAAGATATATATTGGGAAAGGATAAAAATACACACGCCATGTTATCCATGATCAACAATCCTCGTTTTGTCCATGTTTCCGCCGGCCACCGGAGATTGAGGCGTACACGATAAGGGCCCAAGAGAAGTATACACGAGTATACACGTACGTATGGCAGTTCCAGTGCGGCGTGCACCCGTCATCACGACGAGGGGTGAATGAAGTTCCTGAGTCACTCCACATTAGAGTATTCGACAATTGGTCCAAATTAGCGTGCGGAGCGATTCACATTCACATCTCACGCTTGTGTGTGGGAACCAAGTCCATATTTGCGGAACCTGAGAGGGTCAGAAGCTGCGGAATGGAAAGCGCATAGGCTCAGAGTGCTGCTACTCAAGTTGGTTCAGTGTGATAGCATGGTCAGTATTTCCCTCGAGAGGTGACGAGACGTCTGTTTTGACGTATGCGCTTAGGTCGAATTCTACGACCGCTCAAGGTAGGATAGCTTCCTCGCCAGTCTTGTAGAAGTTTTCCGGAGTCAGATGCGATGCTAACTTGGTAGACTTGAGGGTTAAATTTTTTGAAACTCGGCAGAGCGAAGGCAGAAGATGTTGGTGAACGAGACCAATGATTGCATGGAAATCCCAGGAAAATCCACGTGACGAAGCCGCAACTTGGAGCTTAGCGACTGATTTATCGCAATAATCTCCAACCCACTCAGGGCGACCGCTACAGTATGTCGCTTACACTATACAACGTGTGAATATCTCATGTTGGAAGAAACTAGAACTCTCATTCAGATCTTAATTCCCCGGTTAGCCAAACCCTGGTTTGAATCGGAGAGTATGTCACTCATCTACGTCACCTAGGATAATCATAACTCTGCCGAGTTTAATCTGTGAATTCACCACGTTGTCCTTCGCCGTCGTCACAGGTTAATTTTCGAAAGGATCATCTCAGCTACCACCATAATCGACCAACCGCCCCATAACTCGCTTCAGCCGCATGCCCAGTAGTAACAATCGACGCTTGGCGGAAGCCCTTCTCCCAACAGAGCTCTGGGGAGAATGCTGGCGCTATGTAGACGTTAAGGACATCTGGAATGTCCGCCTAGTCTGCAGAGAGTTCGCAAAGACCGGCCAGCCGTTCCTATATCGTGTCTTACACTGCTGGTCACCGAACCAGGAAGATGTCGATGACAAGAACTGGGACATGTGGTGCAAACATTTCCTTTGGTCTGCAAAGCGATTTGTAAACGTCGCCACGGGGTCTTTCGTCTGTTATGTCGAAGAGTGGAGCTTCAGCGGTATTGAACAGACTCGGAGTCTCAACGATACGAACGCCAACATTCGAGGGATAGGAGTACTTGTCGAGGCATATCACTCTGCTCTCAACATATTCTTGAATACTCTTCCGTTGTATCCCAATCTCCATACCATTACCCTTACTTCTGTCAAAGTCGACAAGGACGTATTCGACGCTCTTAACCGGATACCGAAACTCAGGAGTCTCGCACTGGTCGAGACGAACACAATCATGCGACCAATTCCATCGTTAATGCCAACTTGGCCCCTCCAGAAATTGCGCATCGTAACAAGCGACAGACCCAACTACTTGGAACTCGGCGATCTCTCCATAGTCTCTCCGACAGCACTCAACACCCTCATCCTCCACTCATATGAATACTCCGAGGCTTGCTTGCGCCCTTTGGTGGAGGCACAGGCACCCCTCGACGTATTAACACACCTATCCCTGAATCTCAAGCAAGATACCCTACAACTTCTCCGAGACATTCTCCAGCTCTGCCCAACACTACAGACCTTAGATATTCATGACTTCGATTACAAGGATTCTCGCGACATCCCATACCCATCCCCATCATCCTTCTCTAGCATTCCGCGCCTCCAATGCTACCACGGGCCAGCATATTTCGCAGCAAAGGTTCTAGCTGCTTCTCCGCTCAAGAGTCTCTCCCTGCACACTGGCAAATCCAGGGAAAACTCGTATACATATTCCGAGATGTCTCAACTCCTGCGACCTCTATATAATCAAATTCCTACCCACCTGGCCTTCAGCGTCGTTGATCCAGATCCTAGACTTTTTGACATTCTCACGAGTGTCTTTCCCTCCATTCAATCACTCACTATCTGCTTCAACGACCCTGCACAACACAACTTAGCGGAGGATGACCAGTCTGAATATCGGCAAATCGTCCTCAAGAACGACCCTCCATTTGTTTGGCCAATAAGACCCAGAAATTCTCTGATGGTATCTCACTCCTTCAACCGTTGAATGCACAAACCTAAAGCCGAATTTCTAGGGACTACTGGACCGCCTCGTCATATTGGAATCCAGTCTCCCCTCCACACTCGTTAAAATGCGATTCACGCAAGCAGACCCATACAGCTCTCGTCAAATCACACCACAAGAGCAGCAGAGATACCTTGAAAAACTCATTCTTCGGCACCGAGATCTGATGTTTTTCCAGGTAGGCGAAAACCCACCGCTAGTCAGGACAGAACATGGCAGGCCCTGGTGTGAAGTCAACCAATAGTGCATTGAATGCCCCGCACTAAGCGAGGGTAATAATATCGTGGTTAATACAACCGCAAACGTTAATCAACACCAATAAATATATATACGACCTTGTTAATTACACTTTATCTGGTAGAGGTGTCTCAACGAAGCATTGAAGGACAATTACCATTGAACGACTTGTGTGCTTCTTGACGCATCTGTTGAGCATTGTATAGCCTCGTATATTCTCCGTGGGACGCCATCAGTTCGTCATGACTCCCCTGTTCAACGATCTGGCCATCCTTCATACATCTGTAGCGAGCACGTCAGCCACGGGGTTATTCCGGAACACTTGAGAACACGAAACCTACACGATCAGGTCCGCTTGTTTGGCGAGAGTCCCGAAGCGATGAGTCACAAATATCGCAGTCTTGCCGCCCCGCTGTCCTCGAAACCGTTCAAATAGGTCACGTTCGGCAATTGGATCTAAAGCAGACGTCGGTTCATCGACCATCAACAACCGCGTATCACTATTCAACAATCTCATGAATGCACGAGAACTATACGTATGCACTCAATCAATCGAATCGCTGGAGTGTTGTGAAGATGACCTACGCCAGAAACCTTTGTTTCTCTCCGTTTGAGATTGGTATTTCTCTCTGCGAGACATGTTTCTCGAGTTCACGAAAAGCGGCGGCACCGATGATTCCATTCCCACATCCCTGCAAACTCTGACCAAGGAGACTGGGAGGGTTAAGGACCGCTTCATATCCTATTCGCTCGATCACTTGCTCGGCTCCACCCAAACGGACGGCCTCGTCCATCACCTCTCTGGCTTCTTGGTCGGATGATAATCCATGTGGGACGGTCATCAGGAGGTTCTCTCGTAGTGAAACAGGGTAGATCTCCTCAGATTGCATGAGGAAAGTGATGTGCTTTCGGATACCGAGTAGATCATAGACAGCGATTGGAATTCCGTCGATAAGGATTTCGCCTGACGTCGGTGTCTGGAGTCTTGCAAGAAGCTTTAGCAGAGTAGTCTTCCCGCTTCCATTTGCACCGACGAGGAGTACGAGAGAATTGGACGGAATGGTGAGCGAGACGTTTTCCACAGCAGCAATTCCGGGTACACCATTTCGGTATTTGAATGTTACATCCCTGGTAATGCTTCAACCAATCTGAGGACTCCGTGAGGGATACAGGTACATACTTCAGCTCGATTTCCATGCCTTTTTTCGGACTCAGCCAAGGGTTAGGGTATGGAACTGGCTCGTGATGGGTCGCTTCGACTTGATCAAGTGGCCTGTAGAGTGCTTGCGCCTCGGCGAGCAAGCTAGATAGCGACCTCGGGTTGTATCCACGGCGGAGATTCTCAATACTGTAGCGGAGAGTGTTCGTCGCGGATTGGAAGAACACCAAAGTCGTAATAATGTATGGCGAAGAGCTCCAGGTAAGAAGTAGCGCACAAAGAGCCTATAGGAACAATGGGGTTCAGGAGCGGTTGCGCTTAGAATAAGGATCTGCATAACTTACCATAGGGTAATCGAGGAGAAGGCTCCGGGAAACTGCCCAATACCAGGGAGGAGGAAGTACGCAAGCCAAGGTGAGGACATCACTTTTGACAACACCCAGAGCTTTCGAGTATTTTCGATATTCTAGACATATGAATAAAGTCGTTGGTATCCTATACCGATCATAAACCTACCTTCCCATACATAGTCATGGAGTCCATCTTTCGCTAACGTTTCGCGAAGCCTGTCGCCAAACACCAACGCGTAAAGTAAATGTAGTCGATTATATGCAGCATTTGTTGTCCAGAAGGTATACCCTAAAATAAGGAAGGATGAAGGTTAACACACATCTCCATGAGATATACATTTGATAAAGCCCTCACCTGCACCGTTTACTCCATTTGAGGGAGCGGAGATCAAGACGATGAAGAAGAGCACAGTTAGCCCTCCAAGAAGACACTTATCCAAGTAATTACGTTGCGATAGTACCAAGAGAAGCACTGCAAGTTCGAGAATCAAGGAAACGAGGCTTTGGAATCGATTTCCGAGAGCCTTGAGGAGGTCCCAGCCAGGTCCACCTTCACCAAAGGAATTAGCGTTTGGGAAGTACCGACGGATTTCATGGTCTGATCACGCGGAATCAGCTCTTATAATATAGACAGATCTGAGCAGGCGAGACTACCGTGAAGAAACTCTACATCGGCATTCAGGCTAGCTGGAGGTACTTTCAGTCGTTTAGCTGACAGGCCGAAAATCGCGCTACCTGCCTTTGACCAGGGATGGAAGGAAATAACGGCGCAGGTGGCCACATAGCAGTAGTTCCTTCTCGTCTCTACAAGGACATTTACTCAAAGACTTGACTTATTGAATGAATGGACCAACCTCAACCGCTCAACGATGACGGACACAAAGGCGCAAAAAAGCCAAGCGCAAATTGCAAGCGTAAGATCAGTTTGTAAAAGTTGACCCTTCCCAATATCCTGACGACTTGTCAGGGCCTCGATCTGTAAATGTTGAGAAACTTGAGCTCAAGTCATCCCTTCAGGGGCTTTCAAGGTTTGAAGACCCACCTTCTGCAGGATAAGATACGAAATTCGAAGGGATATGGCAGGACTGACGCTCAGCCACGCCGAGGCAGCAATATATACCGAGAATGTAATTGGGGCGATATGATGGACGTCTTTAAGGAAACGCCACACATGCGCACCAGGCTCGCGGAGAGTTTGCAAAAGGGTAGTCGGTGAGATGCCAGGCGTATATGAACGTTGCTTAGCGTCATAGGCAACGTCGAAGATGCCCCACTTGAAAATGTGGACTGGTGGAGGGGTCATAGATGATGGGGGTCGCAATAGAGCGTTGAACGGGGGCGAATATATATGGTGGCTGCCGTATGCCTGGGTGAACGTTTTTATAACTGTCTTGAAACGTGCAATTCTTTGTCAAAACTCCGACGCAGTGCTACCGGGTGCTATAAATTATGGCCGGAAGGAGCTGGGGTCCTTTTCGTGGTAACTGGCGCACACCAAAATTTCTCAGCTTGGAGCAGGTGCTGTTGTTCGATCAACAGTGAGTCTCATCAAATAAGCTTTGAGACGATCATGACCTGCCTCCAGGATTGCAGAGCGATTGTCAACCCGGGATTTGGCTATGCACGGGATTGAATACCTAGGTTTAACGTCCTTGGCCACAGTCAGTCGGAGTGCTGGGGTCCCTTGGTGCTATAGTTGCAAAAAATTCGCTGTATCAGGTAATGGAGCCCCATGTAGGCGGAAATCGGGAAGGTGGGTACACAAATCATAACAAGGGCGGACCGTGAATTTCAACGAAATTACAACCACAACAACGTGTAGTTCATCGAGGGCGGCGGCTGGATTATGTTTAGATCGCTGATAAAAGGCATTCAAGTTCCTTAAGGAGTAGGTTACGAGCTGGTTTTCGGTGTGCGTTTTCGGTGAATTGCGATCCGACAACCATCCCAGCCAGAAACATCCTCCGAACAGGCATGCGTCGACAGAAGCGTGCAGAACCGAGCACAATGCGTGTTGGAGTCCCTACACAGGAGCGAATCAAACGTCATATGATGGATTCTTCCTCCAGCCACTTATCAACGAGCGTCCAAATATTTCCTTGTTCCTCTGTCCATTCCTCACGTTTTTCCGCCACACATGTTGCACAGAGGCCGTGTCGATCCCAATCAATTTCTTTCATTCGCTCCAGTGTTTCAATCGGTTTGTACACGCCGTTGTCTCCGATTGCCGGTGAAATGACA
This sequence comes from Podaxis rugospora, assembly GCA_018524415.1. Classification (NCBI taxonomy): domain Eukaryota; kingdom Fungi; phylum Basidiomycota; class Agaricomycetes; order Agaricales; family Agaricaceae; genus Podaxis; species Podaxis rugospora. The sequence continues at coordinate 135,843 of JAEUWL010000111.1, read as the reverse complement.
AGCGCCATCCAGGTATCGGCGAACACGTCAGTGCAAGACATATGCGGGGTGGTTGCGGGAGTAAACAAGATGGGCGTGAAATGTTCTATCACTCTCGTCATTAGCCTTTTGCAGAGTTGCATGTCAGCCTCTGTCAGCTGATGCCTGTTCTCGAATAAGCCTAATCGAGGGAGAAGGTGAACTGTTATTCCTGTTGGGGATCAGGTGTTGACCCACGTGAGTTGGAACTGTGCACCGGCTCAGAAGATGTTTGAGGAAGTGGGTCCAGCGGCTTAGGGTCCGATGGTTGGGAGGCTTCATCATCGAGATCGAGGTTGGAAGAAATCATGGCTTGATACAAGACGACTTTGAGAACCTGGCATCTTGAGCCATTTTGCCAATAGTTTATTGGTGGATACTTACAGATCGAAGGCGAAAAGTTCTGGATACTGATACAGCATCATGAAGATGGCTGGGATCGATATCACACGGTCTCTTGTTCTCGAACATAGCGCGAAAATATTCCATTGCTTTGGAATGCACAACTGGCATGTCAATCTGCTGTGGACTGGATGAGCGGAGCACAGCTGTAATGCGCTCAAAGGAGGAATCTGGCGATAATGGGCTTGTGAAGTCAGCCACACACATGAAAGACGCGCGTTCTAGGCAATTATGCCAGAAATGTATATCAATGAAATACGCAACTCACAAGTCATGATACATGTGTTCAAGAAGTGCTTCAACATCCCTAGAGTTGATTTGTCGATCTGCCCCAAGTAAAGCATATGAGACAGAATCACCGGTCTCCCTGATTATCGGAGGGAGGTTAAGCGTGGGGCCAGTATTCGTTAAAGACGCGAGGTATGGAGAATGGCGTTCAAGTAGGGAGCGATGAACTCGGAACAAGACGTCTTTAACGTGGAGGACAAGGGATCCATCGTCAAACCAGTAGATTGGGTGTTTCTGCAATGCGGAGGCTGATTGAGCATCTTCGGGTGCCAAAGCTGGGAGCTGCTGGCCCGCATTCATCCCTGAAGCCTTATACCTCAAAAACGAGTATTGAGAGCCCATCCGATACGAATTCGATATACACAAATCAGTTGTAGTAGAAAGATTACATAATGAGATGATGGTAACATGAAATGGAGGAACCCGGGCTCGGTTTCTAATCGTCATAAGAATTGTACCCATGATATGGTTGTCCCCGAACAGGCCCATGATAATCTACAAGGAGTTCAATTCATCTCGCTTAGAGAGGCAGGGGATGCTCTTACATGTTGACGTATCACGGCGACCGTCCACACCTGGAACGACACCAGCCAAGTTAATGAAACCGCCTCGTTGTGGGACAGAACCTCCAGATCGTGCAGGCGCAGCTACTCCCCAATTTGAACGGCACCACACGCAGGTAACATTCCTGCCATTCTGTCGAGCACTCTTTTCATCTACAGTCTCCGAGTCAGAATATTTCACAAACTATAAGGCGATAAATGAAATACATTGCGTGAAACACTCCTTGTGCAACGCGTTGCCACATTCCTCGCAAAACACGAGGGTGGCCTCGACAACACCATACATGGTGTCATAACAAATCGGACAATCATCTTCCTCGCCAGGGATTCTCCTTTTGCTGCTTGTCGTCGCAGTGGACGACTCAGCCAGCTGACCTGTAGCTCGTAGGAAAGCTTCCCGAACACGTGGATTTGTAACAGAGTTGGGTGCCTCTGGAGCTTGGGAGAAGACAGTTTCGAGTTCGCTCGTCAATAAGGCCCTGACATATCCTTCATTTCGTAATTGTGCAGTCGGATCGAGGGATGGGCTTACTTTTGGTACCAAATGTGCGAGCTAATTGGAACGCAAAGAACCTTCAGAAAAATGAACATCTACAAGACGTTAATGCTCTCGGTGGCCGGTCTATGAAGTTGTGACTGACTCACTATATGTTTACAATGGTTTCCTCTTCTGTTGTCAGGGCCTATGTTTCTTCGTCGAAATGATGCAAGTGAAATTGGAATAGGACGCACAATTGCATTTTGGAGTATGATTGATGACCACAGTATAAACCTGAGGCAGATCAACAGGAGATACAACCAATTTCCATCGCGACTGACATTACCGGTGGACCCCAAGACCTTGAATTCTTCTTTCAGCTCCTTACCCTCCCGTTGTCTATCGATCATAAAGAACCTCGTATCCAAGTCAGGTTTCTGAGATGCAACAAGGTGGCTTTCTATCGTACCGTTGAGATCGAACGCGTTCGGCTCTCTCCAGGACGTTTTGGGGGCAATGGGACCTAAATTGGGCAAGACGTTTCTCCTTTGGGGCCGTAGCTGAAGGTTTCTCTGTCCGTTCATCGGCGCTCCCCGCTATTAATCCTGTGTTCTTTGTAGGAGTTTCCTCGGGGCTAGCCACAGCCTTCCCTTTTTCTTTTTCTTTTTCTTTTCCTTTTCCTTTTTCTTTTCCTTTTCCCGTGGAACGCGTTGAAGTCTTTCTGGGTGGCCTTGTTTTAACCGCAGCGGCAGAGGCGGCTGGAGCGCTTGTGTATCTTTGAGTCTGCTTCCTAATGCGTTTGGGTCTTCCTGGCACCTCAACAGTGCGGTCTCCGTTCTCCGTCTCAGTAGGTATCAGAGCTCGATTGGACTCATTTGATGGGTCTTCTGGCGATACCTGATCAATAGCGCGCTTCCTCGGCATTCTTGTGGATGAAACAAAGTGCTGATGCAAAAGGTAATGTTCTGAGCTGGGTTTTTACTGTGTTACGCAGATGACTTGGGTTCACCTCCACATGACCACGTGATCCCCACGTGCAAGCATGTTGTTGAAGCTGTTGAACTCTCAATTTCTATACCGCCACAAGCGTACCTACTGCTAAGACGCGGTGAGCGTGTACTGAACTACCAGACTATCTACGCCCCTCGGCAGGGTGGTATCTACCTATGATAGAGGTTCTGAGGAAATATGTGTAGGAGTCTGGTAGAGGGGTTAATCATGCAGGAAAGTGTGGAAGTGATGTAGGCGCTGTCAAACATACAAGCATGATCTCACTCGCACTATCCAGTCAACGTTTCAAAGTTTCAACTCTGGGCCGACTCGACGCGTATCGACTGTCAGGCCGGCGGCCCCGGCAAGAAAAGTTCCCAACACCCCCTAAGCACTAACGCTCAGCCCCCTGCACACCGGACAGTTCACCAGGGCAACCGAAGCGGATGCAATCGCCCCTTACATTTCATCCCAGGATATTGATTCTGCTAAAGACAATAATACCTATGAGGAACGGAAGGCTCCTGAACCCTTGGGCGTCTGCATCAGGATTGAGTACAAGGTGTCTCTTCTTTGAGCTTCAGCAACTAAGGCATTTCCATAATACGCACTCGTCACACCTGACATTAACATGTGGAGTGGCAACTGCCTGAACTCTTCCGACTTGAAAAGTAATTGATGAGTTTTTTCCGAACAAGCTATAGAGGCTCACAATTCCGTTTCAGAATACGGTACTTGCCTGTGTCGATCAGACCGGGGGACACATTTTGCCGTTCCCAAGCTTCTCAGTAACGCGGGAACTCCGCCGTTCTCCCACGTCGTAGCGAGGTGGCATGAACCCAAGTTTGAAGGTATCAGTGGCGTTGCGTTCAACCGAGGAGCAAAGGTCGGTCCCTCAGAATATCCAAGATGCATGCAAACGCGTCGGCTGCACTGACGGTTACGCTGTCCGTGTCCTGCTGCCAGCTGCCAGTGTTTCGTGACTCTGGACGTGTAAAATGGACGGATACAGGAAGCAGAGATGACTGAACCTGACTGGGGTTCTTAATAAATTTTAGCGAGAGTGTATGCAATCCACTGATAATTCCGTAACGGATGCAAGGCGTTACGCCTCAAATCACGCCCTCCATGTTCATTTTTTGTCCGACAAGTGCAAAAAGTCTTAAATAAGGTGAGATTGCTCATTTTTGCGTCGACACGGTGAGGTAACCATCTACGGTGTAGGAACTTGCCCTCAGCACATCGTTCCTCTTGATGCCTGACCGTAGTTCCAGGACGTTGACCGAAGTCGATGCCCTTGGGTTTCTTGGCTGACAGACGTTTTACAGTAGTCACCAGCACCTTCGACGACAGAGGGATTGGGGATATTCCCTTCGTGACCTATCTTTTATTTGATAAAGAACTCAATCTCCCCCACATTTGATGTGCTGATCAGAACGCAGTAAAGAAGCGTAACAAGTGACCGCTTCACGGTTCCAGGGCCGTCATTCGCGGCTATCAGTCTTCTTTCTGGCACCTTGCAAAGTGTACTTCGGCTGTTCCTATATATTTAAGACAAAACCACATATCTGTTGTTGAGAGCAGGGGGGTAAGACACCCACGAATTCAGCCAAATCTGGATCGGTCAAGTCAGTACTAATCCAACCTGGAGTTCCCGGGGTTCCTTTGGAGTGGGTAAAATCTCGACCATTATGTCCCCTCCTTTTGAGCTAAATGACCGACTACCTCCAAACCCCCTCATTCGACCAGGTTATAATTCCCATGTGAGAATGAAGGACGTGGAAAGATCAACCCGTGCGAGTGTCATCTCGGCTCCGCTCTCTGTGAACGATCTTCTCTCGAGGCACGGGATTTGGTGTACACTGACCGCAATAAAACTGTGGGACGAGTACGGCCATCGGCTCGCTTGGTGGCCCTGGCGAGAGATGACAGAATTTGACTTCAAGGGTGACTCTATGGCGGAATGGAACCCGAAGGGAAGTGAGAAATGAGCGCCCTTATTGCCACGAGAACATTTGATAAGCAAAAGAGGGAGGAGCTGTGGCGAACTGTCCATGATAAATTTGAACGGCACCTTTTGAGGGATGATCACAGCTCCAGCGTGACAAAAGAGAAGGTAAGGTCATCTGACAATAGGTCCTGAACAATCGTCCCAATAGGCTTATTACCTGTACCAATGACGACCCGCCAGCGGGCATGGCGGACGCTCCCTTTGAAACAATCGTTGAGTCGAAACGCCAAAACCATAGCAGCAGTGGTCAAGAATGGTATCCCCCGACAAATTTCTTTGATTCCGTAGATCGGTGGTAACTTAGGTATGCCAGGGAAGAATCGAAAGACGCCACATATACCAAAAGCTCTTATTCGTACGGTCCGGGAGTTGCGTGATATTTCAAACAAGTCTCACTGGGACACCGGAATTCGTCGACCAAATTGCCAACTCGGTCAGTGTGGGTGGCGATGTTAGAACGGCAGCGCTCTTGGGCGTGCCTGCTTCGCTATTCCACTCCGCCTATGACAGTTGGAGCAAAACGTCGAGCTCCAATTAACGCAGCCGTGTTACAATGCAGAATTTAACCTTTACCCAGGTCCCAGTTGACGGCCTGGGTCGTCCAGAGACATCAAGGCAAGGGAAGAAGAGGATACCATGGGATATCGTGTACTCAAAATATCCAAGGGGTCGGCATCTGCCCGTACAGACATGATTCTACCTTGGCTAAGCCAGGACCGGGCAGGACCCGTGATCGCGTCTCGAGGCAGACCCCGAGATCCTGCCAAGTTACCGAAACCCTTCGAAAAAAGGGAATGGGAACGGTTATATGGATTAACCTGCCAGGTTTAATGCCTACGATTATTCCCCGACGGCCCGGACCCTTCCGGACTCTCCATCCCTCCCCGTGACATCAGTCACGCCCGGGTCTACCCTGAATTCTGTAGGGAGAACAGGCTAGCAAAGGCACCTTTATGCATTCTGGTGGGACAAAAATGCACACATCAGTCAAGATGTAAATGGAAAGTGTCTTTGTAAACGAACTCCTACAAAGGGTGATAATGTTAAGCTCCGTGCCAATACCATCTTTTCTTTCCATCACTTCTTATCCCCGCTCCTCCCACTCAGCCAATGTACATACTACCTGACTGGGACAACATAGATCAGAATGTTCACAGGTCCCTGAATTGGCCAGCGTCGAAACATTCCGACTTTTTCGCGACACCCAGATCATTTCTGCGAGTCTAAGACTCACCTCCAATGTAACTCCCTAAAATCTGCTTGTGACAATTTGATATCAACTTTGATTCAGCCACAGTCCATGAAACCTGTCCCGACCCTAGACGCAGGGACAACTCAAATTTCACCATCAGAAAGTAGCAACCCCGCAATTGGGCAACGAATATCTCCTTTGGGTAGGAGTAAAGGTATCCACCTAACAACTTACGGAAAATATGAGTTAGAACAATGAACGTGATCAGCGATCCTAGTCTGGACGGTTGAGCTCGCCAGACACCAGAATTCTATAGAGATGAACACTGACCCCTTCCTGAGCTTCTTCTATCAAACGAAGTATAATTATCACCAAACACTCCGTCATTCTCCCGACCACAATGATAACGCAACTGGGAGCCTCCGAGGAACGGCGACCTGTGACTTCGTGGCACCCAGCCACTCGCATTGATACTTTTCTTGGAAGAGTGTCAATTCTTTGCTTCACTTATCCCTGGATAGTTTGTTATCGAGTCTGCTCGTTCATCATGCACCATAACTCATTGCCAGAGCAACTGTAACCCTTCCATAACGTGGCAGGTTCACCGGAAATATTATTGATAGGGTTGGCTGAACATCCAGGGACAGAAATGTACTGAATAAAGCCTAAGTAGTGAATGACAATGATGGTTTCCAGGACTCTGTCGAGACAAAGTCCCGCACTTTAAGCTCAGCACGGTTGATTAGGTCCGATGGCTTGGCATAGCCTCTAGCGCAATGCCATGAATCCCCAGATCTTCACGCACGTATCACATCAGATTGACGGTTAACATATGGCCTCGAACAGGGTGTAGCGTGCGATCTCAGTTTCAGCAGTTCAGGTCGTGGACGGTCGCGTGTCATGCGCTCTGACTTCGACAAAAAGGCCATTCACAGCCTAATCCCTCCAACGCCTAACGCAAGCTACCTCTAAGGGTCTATCGAGACACTTATCGTTATCACCGTTGGTAGCTCCTCTCGGACCCTCGAGGTATCTATATCATTAACCCATGTTGTCATTATCGCCAATAAGTGCTGGGACCGTACCGATTCAGAAGGCTCTGATGACAATTCTCGCAATCACCTTCTCAAATTCTCGCTCTCGACTTATCAGCGAGTTGCAACCACGCGGTGCATCGAAAGAAACAACAAGTCCGTATCCCTTATCACCGTAGACACCACGCCCACACCAGTATCTTATCCGTCCCTAATAATCAACATATCCGCGTCTACCGTTGCTAGTACTACCTTAATCTCATTCTTCCCATCTTTGGAAGCCAGGCGCTTCACAGACTTCAGAACTGCATGGCTACGCGAGTCGGCTAACACAGCGGTGCCGATTATGCCATATCGGCGTCAATATCCTGTATCCCGTGAACAAAACATCGTGAGGTTGCGCTGCGTCTTCAACTCCATCTATCCACCAAGAAAGAACACAAGACCGCAACCCCCTCGCGCCTTCATCGCTCAGTTAGTGTGATCCGGGTGCAAGCACAAGTTTCAAAATATGGATTGCTCTAGGCCAAATGCTCCATCCTCTCGTTTACAAGTCACCCCAACACAGGCATAACCATTCGCCACCAACAACTCAGATAAACTTTTCAATGGTGTTGAGTGACATTAATCACACTCCCAATCACAGGACAAAGATCACGCTAGTGCAACACTCCCATACACCCGAAAGGTGGGTATCGCACGAGGTGCGGAGTGTTTCATGGTCGAGGACCATACTGTCACTTAGGTGTCTGTCATCGAATATACCAGAACAACCACCATTCCTGTCTTATCACGCGACATGAAGCAGAAGTTTAGCGGCACTACAACACAACCACCAAAGAAGGCAGCTCAAACCCCGCTGCCAAACACCGAAAGTCCCACCCCCAAACTCAACGACCAAAGACCCACTCGCGCATTTATCAGACCCATTCATAATTTGGCTGTGTTAATCAGATAACAACTGCCCAGTTCCTCCGACTGTGACTCGTGTGGCAGAACGATAACAAAGTTGCGAAGTCGTTTTTGTGCTCCCTCTCGGATCAAAGATATGCCTGGCGAGTCAGGGATGATTGCATACGAGACGAAAGGGTCTTTAGGATAATCTAATAATATACAAGTTAGCGAAACTAAAAAAGAGGTTTTCATCCCCCTAAGCGTCTATACTAGCCCTGCACGTTGCCGCGGGATCATATCAGTGGTATACAGTATTAATTTCATTCTTTTGTTTTGACTACAACCATAAACCCTCCGCAAGTCTAAAGCGGGAATACAAAAAAATCGGAGAATTGTACACACATACCGCTCCCGGATAAACCATCATGGCAAATAAGCAGTGAAGACAAGGCAAAGGGGGCCGACAGAAACGAGCGTGCTATGCCATCGATATCACTATCGATACTCAAACTAATCTCCATGAGAGCCAGAACACGGAAGGGTCTTGGATAAACGGATCAGTATCGAGTTGTATGTAGTCGTGCAGTCATCGTTATATTAAGGTGCTCGGCACTCGGCAAGGGTTATGTGGGAGGAATGTGGGGGGTAAGGAGCGACGATAATCAGAGTTAATCGGATGAGTTGAGGGTGGCTCCGCAGGAGCAGGAAACCGAGTGCCTATAAAGAATGGATGTGGTTGTGAGGATGAAGGGATCAGTCAAATGAAGGCCAGAGGAGCAAATAGTGGAGGTCGGTATAATCGGTAGGGTAAGGGCAGTTGGAGGGAAGGAAATGAGGGCAGCCATGGATTCTGTGACGGGTTCCTGGACAATAAAGAACGGGAGGGCGCGACATGGCGCATCAAGGGCGGGCAGAGATCGGACAAAGGCGTGGGTCCGTAATATCCAACGATGCGAAGGACTACGGAACAGGGAGAAGCGGGCGAATAAGACAACAGCACGACGAACGGATGGTGAAGTTGGCATAGGAACCAGGGCATGGAACAATAATAAATAGAGGCCGGGAAGAAAGAAAAATAGAGGTATAGGCCGGTACGATTTTTAGCGCCGGTGGATTTCACGTTTCGCAAAATATTCCATAGTCCAGGACTTGAAAAAGGAAGAGAGGCAGAAAACAAGGGGTATCACAATGAGATGTTGGGGTGACATTTTCACATCATCATCGCAAATCCGCCTCCGCTTCCTCCACCTCCAACTGAGACCATCGTTCCCATGGAATTTCCGACGAGCCCGTTACCCATACCCATGCCCATTCCATTCATCATCATGCCGCTACCCATTCCCATTCCCATTCCCATCCCCATGAGGTTGTGGCTATGTTGTTGCGGGACAGGCCCTTCGTCCCTCCACCCGTTGGGAGCAGGTCCTGCTCGACGACCAAAGGGATTCTCAACCTCGTACGGCGGGCTACCAGCACCAGCACTGACAGGTGACGAACCTCCTGGAGAACCGCTCACACCTGCACTATGCGCACCATGACTAGCCGTGCTCATCGCGCGTGCTCTGCCCGCAATATTAGGGGGAATGGGAACCGGGACCGACAAGCGCTTCGCATTCGACCCATTGCTCCCTGCACTTCCCTCATCACTCACGTAACCTTGCTGATGCCGTGCCATGTTGGCGGCGAAGAAGGCTTGCGAAGAAGGATCAGCGAAGGGATTCGCGGCAGCAGGCGAGGGAGGTTTGGATCCATTGCCGCCGTTAACAGGGTTTCCGTTAACAGGGGAAGCATTGCCGTTGTTATTGTTGCTGTTGCCGTTTGCACCAGGAAGACCACGAGAAGAAGCAGGAGGCGTAAAAAGGGACCTCTGCGCCTGAATCATATGCTGCTGCGATTGGGCTCCGTACCAAGCTGCCATCTTCTCAGCGTCCATGGATTGCTGCTGTTGCGGAATAAACCCAGGACCAGGAGGGACAGATCCACCGAAACCGTGATGAGAGTCATACATAGGAGGCTCGAAAGCGGTCGGGCTGGCAATCATGGAGGCACCTCCGGCGGAGGGACGAGGGAGGATATGGGCGAGAGGTAACCCATTACCTGCGGGGCCGGCAGGGATGTTGTGGGCAAAAGAGTGACCAGCCTTGATCATGGAAGCCATATGAGGATCGTCGATCTCATCAATGGGAGGATGAGCACCGGGGTGATGAGGGTGGCCGTGGGGCAACCCATGGTTAGGGACCACACCAGGGTAATCTTCCTCATAGCCAGGGTAATCGTTCTCTTCTTCGTTTTCTTCTTCACCAGGGACGGCGGCGATAACTTCCAGCTCGCCGCTGAGGACCATAGAGAAAGCATCACCTCGAACTGGCTCCTCAACTCGGGGAATCCCAGCCCGATCACGCCATTCGTTGATCTCACGGCGAAGTGCATCAGCTTCGTGTTTCAAAGCGCGAAGCTCACGGGCTGCAAGCATGCGATGGCGGCGAGATGCATGAATGTGAGCGATAGAAGAGTTGACGATGGAAGACTTAGAAGGACGACGAATCTGAGAGAGATTTGGCAAGAGGGCTGCGAGGTCCTAATAACGAGTGAATATATGCGCTTGATGTGAGAGGAGTACAAGCCGACTTACAAGGAAACGACCATTCAAAGTCTCCCTGCGCTGACGTTCGACTGCATTGTGAGTTGCACGGCGCTCTGCAGTGTTGGCACGCCTGCTAGGCTTGCGCTTGACCTGAGAGGGAGCGGGATTGGTAGGCGAAGAAGGATTGGCCGGCTGGTTGTTCTGCTGCTGCTGTTGGGCGGAGTTGTCTTGCTGGGGACTGGGAGATACTGGAGTGCGAGGTGTTTCAACATCGGAACTAGGCGAGTTGCCCGATGCGGGAGAGAGTGGGAGTGTCATGGCCATTCAGGTTACGCGATTACTCAAGCGGACACCTGGACGAGGGCGGGGTGATTGCAGTGGTCGTAGAGGTTCGCGAGCTGAGCTCAAGCGAATATGTGGGAGAGATGGAAGTAGGAGGTGGGTCGCGAGCTGTGCTCAAGCGGATGTTGGAAGGCGGATGAGATGAAGCCGGCAAGGGTCGCGAGACCTAGGAGAGGTTGAGGACGAGGGCAACGAGGGCTAAAGAGCGCATATACTCACTACAGGCGGTATCCTTGTGACGGCGAGGGCTAGGGCGGGAGAGAGGAAAGGGGAAGAGTGCAGAGTCTGTTGGACTCGATTATCAGACGACCATACAACAGAGCTCTCAAGTCCCCTCATCAAGCCTCTATGTAAACCCCCAGACCTCACAAACCTTCACAAACATCGTCACGGTCACACAGATCCAGATCCAATATACAAATAACTACATACACCATCATAGATCCACCTGTCACATATCCCCTGGGGTCTCGTCTCCCTCCTGCCACCCCCCCCTCGGGCGACGGTCCTACTTTCCGCCTTTCTCCCCGAGATCTCATCGCATCGGCTGCCGGTCACTCACCTTCCCGACTCCTACCTCCCATCCCATCCCATTCAAAAGCCCTCGCCCCCCCCCTCGCACACTCACCCTAGTTTGACCGTCTCTCCAAGCGACGCGTCTCCCTGATGCTGGGCTAGTCATCGAGGGAAGAATGAATATGTACTGATCGTACTGCACCCATCCATGGTATCCACCGGCTAATCCTTTTCTCTCCGATCCCAATTCACCCCTAGCTTGGGACATCGAACCCCAGGAGAAGAACACCTAACAGACTACGAATAGAGCTGCCTCGCTACTGTTGGTAATGACAAACGTCGAACGACAAATACACAGGTGAATGACCAACTGATGGACTCTTTTTTGACTCTCTTTTTGGGTTTCCCATATCTCCCTTAGAACGTGCTTCGTCGCTCCACTGTAACGACGGTGATTTGACGCGAGACAATTTGATGTCCGATAGCTCGAGTGTCATCAGCGTTGCATAGGCCCTTCCCCATTTCCTCCTCATCGCACCTTTATCACGTCAGCAGAATGCTGGTAAATGGAAATATCCAGAAAATTATACGCATCCAACCCACAGAGGCAAGAATTTCCTCCGACTACACCTAGGCGATGACAAGTCATCAGGACTCATCGTTCGAATTCCAACCCACCTTTGCTTCTGAGCCACGGGTCGTCGTGCGGCTAAGCGTTGACATACCCTAACCGAATACCCTAACTTGACCAGCTGTGCATCTCAGTAAAGCAGCAAGGCAGCCAACGACTCTGTGACTAGGCTCAAACTTGCTTCTAACTTCTCGACTTCCAGCCTGGAGTATTAATGCCATGCGCGAGGTTTCTCCGACCTTGGTGTTGAAGGAACTTCACACCGCTAACACTTTCTCATCGAAACCAAAACTCCCGGTGTGCCCGTCAGGAGAATCCCATGTTTCAATCACTCTGCTGCAGGTGATGATATACGCCGCCTTGGACCAGCGATTCACTCATATCGAACCTCTTGGATTAGGTTATCACGCTGTACGGGATTATGGCGCTCAGAATTCAATGGCACCCTGGAGTATGTCACTGAGACGGCCTCCCAGACGCACCTGAACCACGCGGTCAGTAAAATACTGCCATCTTATTCTCTTCGGCTCGGTGCCCCGCCATATAAACACAGGAACCTATTGAAGGAAAGAGAGACCTACGTCCGCCCTCCCGCGGCGAACCCTCAGAAGTCTTCTATAATACACAATCACCACCAAAAATACGACCCAATTTTTTCTTCGACCTCCCACAAAAGGTTTGGTCTCATCTGTGTTCACAGGCGTTTCCCGACATCCCCGTTATCACGAAGGACATCCAAGCATAACTTCCGGATACTGAGAATGTCGCACCCTCGAGTCAATCCTCAATGCTTGACAGGAAGTTTATTTAGTCGCTGCAGAAATCACGTGGAGGATTTTGTTATTCAGTCGAACTGAGGTGATAGCGGTGTACAATTCGAGGGTAGACAAATGAAGTGGTCGCACATGTGTTGTGGCTGCGCAGATGACAACTCTATCGGTTCTTTCCAGTGAGATCTTAACCATGGGTCAGCAACCCCATCAATCGTTTCAGCCACCTGAACTCGTCAGGTCGGATGTGCAATCAGCAACTGAAAATCTTCTTCTACACTAAGAAGTAGAATCGCATCAACGAGTGCGACGGACGGTGCCTATTCAGAGACCGTCTTCACCTCACAGACAACCATCTCAGTTCTGTCTAATACCTCAGAACACGTTCTTTCTCTCGTAAAAGAATGTAGTCAGAGCTTTCACCTGACCCACTCTTGAACCCAATAGAATTCATCACGGGAACAACAAGCCTTGGGTCGAGAATTGACGCACGGGGTCGGATCTATCAGCTTTCCCACCCTCGCCTCCGGAGCTGCCCCGCATCTGTATCCGCGAGTCTATGAGCCTAAAAGCACCTTGCAGCCTTCTCCTAACTATTACACGGGCCGTGTTTCCAAGCTCCGACCAAGGGACGGGTCAACCTTGGCTGGTGCCACATCCCTCGATTTGTCGTTTTCCCCCACCTTACCAATCCAACCCCGGCCTCATCTCAAACCTCGCCCGCTCGAAGGAGCCTCACCGCCTCGCCTCGCTATCACGGAAAAAAGTCGGTATGGCTGTGGCCCTGAGCTCTGGAGACCCTACCTCCCAAATCCGGGCACTTCGGCCAATTCCAATTTCTAACTATATATAGTAATCGCGTCGGTGTTGTTTTACTTCCGACCTCAAATGATCTCTCCCACCATTTTTGGCTGCCTTGTATTCTATTCTTGGAGCCACGTGCCTGAGCCTGGTTACATCGGCTCTCATCACTCACTCTCATCTTCACGGGTGTTATCGTTAGGCTGGGAGACAGGATGTGTGGTAATAGCAACAGGGACATTTCCAATTCATACACGTAACTACGCCGAGGTCAACATTCCGTAGTCTGGAGTTGGAGAAGCTAGACCCTTGCTTCTAGATTCGATGATGTGTAACAGGACGAATCCTTACATAGGACATCTCAGGTAGCTCTGCGGGAGCAAGGTTCGAATGTTATAGGATTGTGGCAAGATGTCAGGTAATCTTCTTTCGTTGTTACACATTCTTGCAACGTTTCTGATCAGATGGTCGATCATGGAGGACCGGTGGAGACAAAGGAGAAAAGAATTAGTACTGGGTAAGGCCCTTTTTCCCTGTAAACCCTTAAAGCATAACCAATAGACTGGATGAAGGAGTCTTGGTTTGACTTGAACATATTAGTCCGTCGCTTCAGTTAACCGTTACATCCATGGACATCTCACTTCATCTTTTCCACCGTTTCCCCTTCTCTACGTCACAGTGGGAGAGCGTCGCTAAATCCGTGAAAGTGACAGACGTCAACCGGCTACCAGCCAAAAGGATGCGTGTCTTACCACGCTACAATACAATGTGACAAGTCGCTCCTTCTCACATCACAACAGAACTCTGCAACTACAAGTTGGTCGGCACTACGCATCAACTCATCAATCACAGACATCAACAGGGACATCTTTCCTGAATTCTCCATTGTAGCCACCATCAAGTAAAACTTCAACATTCGGAATATGTATGACTGGTAATCCAATCATTGTCTCAGCTCATGTCAATTTGAACTCTACTACACTTCGGTTCTGATTTTTAGGAGACCCTTAACGCCACTGGATTGCAAGAGTGACCAGGAGTGACCTCACCACGGTACTTTTACGGAATTATTGATGTGATGTAATCCTTAATCGTCGTGTTTAAAAATAATCCCACGTGCCAAAGGGAATTGAGGCTGACTGGCATTCCAAGGTGGCGCTGGTGACAGACCTTATTTGTTCTGCTGCTACAAGAGATACAAATGAGAGGCTAGAGGATCTGACACTTAAGAAAAACTGCGGATTTCGTAGGACAACATCATTACAACATGCTGCTTTCGGATGCTCCGTTGCCACCCCCTGTTGGCTTTATCACCAATGCCGTTGGTTCGGTCCTCCATCCTTTCCAAAATCGCTTCGCAACACAAGTATTACATTATTTAACATTCATCCTTGACGCTCCTCGTCTGAAGAGACTCGCCTCGGCGTTAGAACGACAGTGCCGTTTCAGCGTGACATGTTGAATGTTCCAAAGGTTGGGCACTACGCCGCTCCTATAAACATCTGAAACAGAGGAACCCATACAACTAGAAGTTTCAAATCATGAATAACCGGAATATACTACCGGACCCCCGGTGTGCTCTTTCTGTTCTACGATCACTTCTAGCTCAGGAACCGAAGGCTGGAACTTGGCTCTCCATTGAATGCATGGCTGCGGAATGAGTTAGGAACGAAGTAGTAGTAGTTGTGGCTCCACTTACAACAGATGCAATCGATCCAGCTTCCAAGGATTGACTTAGCGGTAAGTCACGTTGGAACGCAAAGCTTGAGCAATTTGAATAACTTGCCCCCGACATATGAATGATGTCAGTTTATCTCCTGTCTCCAACATATTACACTCTCCGACAGCCACAGCTTCAATACATGGCGTCAGGTTATTCCTCTCAGATGCTGGTTTGTCTCTTTGTAGGTAATTAATGTTTACGCCTTGTCATTACATTAGCGCGTTCTATAACTGCAATCTGACATGTGACAGAGTGACAGGGAGGGATCAATCTCGAACTTTCTTCGTTGCTTCTTTTGTTGAGGTTTGATGATCATCACGATCACTTCGGTTGATCATACCAATTACATCACCTTTGTTCTAAAATTACACCCGTAGTAATATGTGTTTGCTAAGTGTCTGGTCCCCTTAGACCGCCGCAAACGAAATAAGCCAGCATAAAAACAGTGTTTGGGTAAGTTGTAGTTGCCTGCACTCCGCTTACATTCAGTGGCTCATGTCGATGAAGTCATCAGCACTCATGTTCATTAACCCGCTGGTTGAAGAAGCGGCCAGGAGACCCTTATCCCTGAAAATCCCACAGGAATATTAACGTCATTTTCGTATCTTCACTCTCAACTGGCCGGAGTAATCAAATTCACAGAAACCCACAGCAAGCTAAAATCCGAGGAAAAGATCCCTCTACTTTATCCATTCTGATAGGTGGTGAGAACTTGAGTGGACGTAACTGAACGGCAATCTCCACGGCGGCGGCGGCGGCGGATGTCAACGTCGGTCTCGTTTCACCTACCGTGAGGATTTCTGAGATAACGTTGCGTAGCCCCCTGGCCGAGGCCGACACTCGAATAAGGCTCGATGTCTGTACAAGTCATTCAGGGACACGCCTGGTTGCAAAGAAGGTGCCCTCGTAGAAGTGCCCTCGTAGAAGTCGGTAACTTGTCCTGTGCACCCCCACAGATAATTCACAGCCGGCCGGTAATAAAGAATCGTGCTGAAGCGAGAACTTCGGCCTACTTGAAGCATCTGTTTAACGAAAGCTAGTCGCCCGAATTTTCTAGGAATGGCCAGTAAAGATGTTGTTGGACTCTGGATCAATGAGAGGAAAGGCAGGCTTGGATCTATGTTTGCTACGCGAGGCCATTAAACCGCTGTGTGTCGGCTCCAGGTGATTCTAGACTGATCCTATGCTTGAATTTGTGCCGGCTTCAGCGGGCTTCGGATAAGCGACGGATCGCGGGTATGTTATGGCAGGTAGTTATATGCTTTCACTTCAAAAGCAGAATTCATCGCAAAATAGGGCGCTCACCCGTCGAACACTCAAGCTGACCAACCTATGTCTACTGGAGTCTATTATACGTCAGGAATCGTGGGAGAGTCTTCTAACACCTGACCGAGTTTATTGCATTATTTCCGTGAGGCTTTGTAAGTCAGGACTCTCTGCACGTTCACCCTGTGCCATTCGCCCTGGACAAACATTCATGGAGAATGAGTCAATAGTTGAACTCCCGGTAATCTCCAAATACACACCCATAAGTACATAGAAGGAAGCAATGTATCGGAATAGGGGTTATTTGTAACTCTGGTTTTCAGCGAAAGCCGAATTGAAACTAAATTGTCGAAAACAGCTTGCAAATGCACTTTAATTGTTCGCAAAAAATAGGCCAATACGTCGCTTGCTTATGCTTGTATTAATTGTGCCACCTGATTATGACGGCTTCCATTACAACTAGACTTTGATGGTTGACAGTGTGGTCGGAATTAAGGGCGGAAGATTCATCTATATACTGTATATCCCAAATTACTTAAGATCGTGACGGTTTAATATTACCAAGTGAACTATAGTGAGCCCCCTCGCATAGGGGGTCTTGTCTTAGCCGAGAGGTTCTCTTGTTATCGCATTTCCTCCAGGCTTAAACACACGTTGGTGATTAGGTTAATGTTAGTTACTAGAAAATTGGCTTGGCTAAGCGCGCCGATCGTATAAGGTCAACGACCCCTTTTCAAACTTGTGTAAAGTGGTCTAAAGCGATAAGCAACTGGAAAGGGAGATCTCAACGTTCAACTTATTTATATGTGGCGTCACGATCACCACCTAAAGAGACATTTGACAGGTATTCCTGAGTGCTGACAACTTTACATTGGATGCCGGTTGATATCCCCACTGCCTTTCGCCCACGTTCTTATAGTAGGGTAAATTGCCACGACTATAGACTCGCAATGGTCCGCGGGGGGGTGTCTCTGAATGGTTGTCTTATAGAACCATTTCACGACGGTGATGATATAGTGGAAGAGGCGATACATGCGACAGGGGGGTGCTTCGGTAGAAGCAGAAGCCTAAGGGAACGGTTGTAGGCAACGATGAGTACAATAAACATTTCACCTCTTGCCTGCAGCCTTTTGGGATTACTTACTGACCTAAGATCAGAATTCGGTTGGAATACCAGGATTGGCTATTTGGGGCATTCCGGTCTCGACACTCCCAGATGAATCAGCTTCGAAAGAGATCTTTATCGCTTTCCTGAACAGAATTCGGTGACAAAGATTTTGACAGTGTGTGCTCGATCTATCCTAGGTTATCGATCTGGGGTATGGGGCTAATTATATGCGGTTTACGATGGCATCGACACGGTGTGGTGGAGTTCATAATACCAGGAGACATTGAGGAAATTAGAAAGGATCGTTATGGCCTTTGTGGTTAGCAGGGGCGTCTATGGGTCCGGATTCAAGTGACCTGCGTTTGTAAAATTGTAGGCTTCACAAGTGGCAAAGGGAACTCGTTCCAAGCTCCGACCAGGATATGTAGGCTGGTTATAGCTTTCTCAGCCAAGAGTTGACTTCGCCGTGTGAAAGCAGGCCTTGAAAAGGACCATGGTGGTATCTCCTGGAAATAAGGCGCAAGTTTGTCACACTGGAACGCCACATTTTCCCGACTCCAGTCACGATTTCCCTCATTTACGAAGTTGCTTGTCAGAGATACACTAATATATACCTCACACAATTATCACATGCAACTAAAAACAAAGGATGTCAGAAGCCTCCAGCTGTGTATACCACCTTGATCAGGAGGGTTGTACAAGTTCGGCAAGATGTTCTTGCAGTCTTTCACTCCTGATGCCGTCCCGGAAGAGAATAATTTGATCAGGCATACCTCGGCTTCCGGGTCATATCCGGCGTCAGACAACTCTCCACATACTTCATCTTCTTAAATAATTCAAATCGAGAAGGCACCTGACAGAAGGCCTACCTAGGAATTACCAATCACGTGGTCCGTGCCGTCGTGACACTGGCACCTCATCGGCATGGGGATCCTTCGAGTGCCGCATGCTCCATGTGCTTTGGATGTCGGCTAGTAATTTGTTAACAATATCCTTCTATATCTCCCGATTCCCTGATGAAAATATGTAACCTTCTGACCTCATTGCAACAGCCCGTTTACCACGATGGCTAACTCGGATACAACTACTGCTCGACTTTCGGACCTACAGACAGAAGGTCGCAATGTCCAATCATCAAATATTGACATTGTACCGACAATTGAACTGTGCAGTGAGAATTTTTGATGTTCCTTGGTAAGAAAATCTGGTGACTCGGCCGAATTTTCAGGAATTATGAATAACGAAGATGCAAAGGTTGCTGAGGCTGTTAGATACTGTCTCGAGGACGTCGCTACTGCCATAGATCTGATTGCAGACAGGGTGAAGAAGGGTGGGCGTGTCATCTATATCGGTGCTGGGACCAGCGGAAGGTATTTGCTTCCTCTCGTTACTTTCCGGAAAAGAAATTAACATGCCCACAGGCTTGGGATATTGGATGCCTCGGAAATGTAAGGAGACTACCAACATCAACCATAACCCAAGTTCACCTGAGGCATTAGACCTCCGACTTTCTCCGCCCCTCATTCTCAGTTTGTAGGGTAAGTCACAATATCAGTTCGAAGATTTCCATCAGACCCCAATCGCAATGATAGGATTATTGCTGGCGGAGATGTCGCTATACGGAAGGCCGTCGAAGGTGCTGAGGACTCGACCAGTCTCGCTGCAGATAATTTGCAAGGTCTTGATCCACCTCTGTGCCAATTAGACACGGTCATCGGTATCGCGACCTCGGGACGAACGCCATATGTCCTCGGGGGCTTATCGTATGCCCAGGACCTTGGTGCTTTAACAATTGGTATTTGCTGTGTGAAACCAAGTGATATGCAGGGCAAGTGCGACTACGTCATCGAATGCATCGTAGGACCCGAAATTGTGACCGGGAGTACTAGGTTGAAAGCCGGAACTGCCACCAAACTCGTGCGTTTCCTTTACGAGTTCGGTTTAATCGGACTCATTGTTGCACAGATCTTGAATATGATATCCACGGGCGTCATGATTCGAATCGGTAAAACCTATGGAAATCTGGTGAGTACAATTTATGGCGTTCCTTCCGCACCGCGGCCTAAACCGTAACCCGGAACGTTGGGCAGATGGTGGATGTCAAACCCTCTAATTTGAAGCTCCGCGATCGTGCCCGGAGAATATTTAGGACCGTCCTACCCGGCACAACCCTTTCCGACTCACAAATCGACGAACTCCTCAGTTCTTGTCAAGACAACGTCAAACTTGCCTTAGTCGTTGAGCATCATAAAACCTCGATACCTAACGCCATTAAAATCCTGGACAGTGCCGGAGGGATTTTAAAGCGCGCTTTGGAAGCTTCGGGGGGTGTTATTGGCAGTCTTCCCGTTCCTGCTCCGAGCAAAAACAATCGTCTTGTTCTGTGCGTTGATGCTGGTGGAACCAAGTGCAAGGCAGTAATCGCAAACCAGGATGGCATTATCTGCCAAGGTGAAGCTGGGCCATGTAACTTGTGAGCAGCCTTCATCCTAGGTATGCTGCAACTCAATGCCTCTCTAGTGTCACCCTCGGACACGATATTGCTCTTTCAGTTCTACACAGGGCCGTCACTGCTGCCCTCTCCAACCTTGCGCCGAAATTTGCTATTCCTCCAACTCTTCCTCCTGAAAGTCCCATTTTCGCAGGCGCTTGGATAGGAGGTGCAGGACTTGATCGTGCAGCTGACCTAGCATCGATTCGACTTCGAATAGTCGCTCTTCTGAATCTTTCAGATCCGAAGACACTGAGGATCACTAATGATGCTGCTCTCCTCTCTTCTGCAATTATAACTTCCCAGGACACGAACTCTACTCAGGTTTCGGGTGGTGTCGTGTTGGTGACAGGAACTGGTACAATTGCACATAGTTATGGGATCTCGAGCAGTGATGGTCAGTCCTCGCTTCCGAAGCCTCTAAACAGGACCAGCGGTTGGGGCTACTTGTTAGGCGATGAAGGCTCTGCTTTCGCTATTGGGAGGGATGCTATTCGAGCAGCATTGGAACAAAATGATCGCGGATTGCCGCCTACGGACCTCCATCTTGCTATAATGAAGTACTTCGGGTGTCAATCAGTCGGTGAACTGCTATCAGCAGTATACCTCAACGTTCCTCCTTTCTTGAAGGAAGGCCAAGATCCTTCGTCCGTTAATTCTGACCCCAAGCTTCGTATAGCTGGTGTTTGCCGCGTTGTCTTCAAATACGCGTTCCCTTCCACTTCTGATACTTTGCCAGACACAGAAGCGGTGGGAATTGCTGAGAGAGGCGCTTCATTAGCTGCAGATGCAGTCGCCCGTCTTCTTTCCAGGAGCTCGAGTATCCAGTCTCTCACATCAGTTCTCGTTTTCGGTGGAGCTCTGGCACAGGTTGAGCCTTATCGTAGAATGATTGTAGATGCTTTACGAGCCCGAGGGCATGGGTTTGCACGACTAGAATATGTGCAGAATGCAGCAGAAGCGGGGGTCCAGATTCTCATACGTGATTTCCTAGCGTAGCACTACGTACTACAGCAACAGTCCGATTCGGCTGTTTGTTTATCTTGTGTTTCTCGACGCAGTGATGCCTCAGCTAGGACTGTAACATTCCCAAGCCTGGGCTTCTTCCTCTGCCATCAGAGCCTCTTCCATGATGATGGAACGTACATGATCCGCCCTGGGGACAAGCTTGTAAGGCAAATGGACCTGCGTGTCTTGAGTTGGTTGGCCTAAAAGATCCAAATTGCCATCGAGTGGAAGGATATCAAATGCCCATAGAACCCTCGTTCTCCATCTCAGCCTCCTCAAGGTGAAAACAGCAACAACGTTTCTACTCACCTAGATACGAGCAAGAAAAGTTGGTCGGAGGCTATATGTTGTCCGGGACAGATTCGACGGCCAAAGCCAAACGTTATGCTGTAGTTCTTGAAAATTGGATCAGTTCTATCTAGGAACCGCTCAGGTTTGAACTTCTCCGGGTCGGGGAAGAGCTAGGGAGACTGTGAGTCCTAGTCACGTATCTACAGTTGCAATTCGAACCTCGCGGTTTCGCGTGATTGCACTTCAACGGATGAACGCTAGATCCATTCCCCGAGAGGACTTTGACACTCACTAAATATTTGCGATGACAGTGCTTCCAGCAGGAATAAGCATGCCATCATAAACATCGTCCTCTGCAACCGCATGAGGAAGACCGAGAGGAAGGGCTGGATGCCAACTGTCCATTATTCGCGGTTTAGCCGAGTAGGGGGTGATCCGAATGGTAGCTCACCGCAAAGTTTCCTTGATGGTAGCCCGGACGTAGGGCAGGGAATCGTAATCTTCGAAACCAGGCATTCTTTGAGGACCGACGACTGCGTCAATTTCTTCTTGAACTTTCTTCATCACATGAGGGTTCAAAACCATCGCAGCTTTGAGGCATTGTCATCTGAGCAAGCTACACAAGTTGAATCTCAATATGCTCACCTATAAATGCTTCAAATGTTCCAATGGTCTGAAAATGCTGAGTTGCAACTTCATCCACAAATCGCATTTGTGAATCATACCGTTGCAATACCTGCCGAGTAGGGTGCTGCGGCCATAAATGCAATTTCAACATCACTGAGACCCAATTTTGCTTGCCTCTCCAGGGCACGTGCAGCAGAACAGATAGAAGTCAGTCCTTTGCTAACTGCACTTTTAGTCCGATAGAGACAGGACTTAAAGAAAAGCTCCTCTATGTCGCCGCGCCTGTCAGCCTCTTTGCGGAACCATTGCAATGAGTGCTACTTGGCTTGAGTTCTTTTTGAAACGTGTTCGTATGAAATGCCTCACCGGAAGGCGCAAGAGGACAGGGAACTACAATATTTGTGAGTAGGACCGGTTTGAGCAAAATATTTATTTCGTCCGTACGTGATCAACCAGGTCCCTCCCTGGCAATCTAGGCGGAAATCGATCAGCCTCAATTTACCCTCCATACAGGAACAGCTCACGAATGTCTATGCAAGGGGACAGAGGCATTCTTCAGCCGGCTTTATCAGGATATTCTTGTTCGTGTGCCTACCTCCTGAAAACTGAGCAAATTGTTGTCGGCTTCAAATGTATGACGTTGATTAAAGCTGTTGTGTGACCTACAGCGTAATAACCCGATGAAGAATTCAAGGAGCTCAGTTCCCACCAGTGCCTTCACACGCAGACCATAGGCCGTGAAGAACGCAACCGAGTATATGGATCTGCGAATGGACATAATGTAAGCAGCTGCACCTTTCGAACTTCAAGCTGGCTATATCTCCACCTTTGAACATGGTTCCGATACTTGTCCACACTTTCTTCCAGGATTAAGTCTCGCAACAAAATTTTGGACTCAATGTTTTCCAGTGGCCTGAATTGTTTTGAAGGATCTACACCCATAGTCAGACTCATGAGCTGCATACAAAGGGTTCAGCTAATTGTGGCAGAGGCGTATTGATGGGCATACGGTTCTGAATTTTCTCAGCTTCGGTCCCATCTGCATAAGCGTCCCCTTTGAGTCTCGGTAACATATCTCGCCACTGAAGCCATTGAGAAAGCCCAGGAGGTTGACACACAAAGAAGTTGACTTACCCAAGAATATTCCTCGGTCGACTGGAGTAAATGTTTCCGCGTTTCTCGAGAAGGTCAATTGCGGCTTTGGGGCTACTGAGGACTAGAGTATCCTGCTCAGTGGCCTTTATAACGTTCAAAAGTAGTAGCTATAAGACCTATTGTGGGTTCTCCCAGGTGCACAAAATCCATCAGACACATTACATCTCCTGAGAACTTGAGCTCAGATTTCAACGACTCATCGAGGAATACTCGCGACGAACCGTACTGTTCACCCCAGCGTGTGAGCCTCATCACTGTAGATTCCCCACTCCATCTGTCCAGCAAACGAGTTAGAAGCGAAGGGCCGGGGGGTAAAGGCTTTCTGAGCAGCGCAAGTCTTGTAAGAATGATGCTAAAACAAACAACGGAGAGAGGAACTAGGACAATAGAGAGAACCAATGTAGGTAGCAAAGCGACAAACGCTCTGAGGTGAAGTGAAGGCGTGAGTTCCATTGTATTATCTTGGGAACACTAGGGTCAATAGAGGTATTTAAGTCGTTCTCCTTGCATATTTATAGGCATCGGACGACACCCTAATGCCATGTCACCAATCCAGCGAGAGTCCATCGTCCAGAAGGCAGGATGACAAAGCTGGCGCAATTAGCGGCGTCTCCAATCCTCCAAGGTTCGATATATATATGGCTTGCGAATCATTTCAGGAACCAATCAAGGGCGCTTGCTAGGCTTCTGGGAAATTAGGGGTCGTTATCATGGTGTTCCCCATCTATTCAGAAGCAATCAGTCGAAAGCAATGAAGTCGAACATGATGCTCTAGTGAAGCGAGCCGAAATCCTCAAGGTGAGTTTATGGAACAAGGGTAGAGGGTCAGATACATATATTAAGATAGAGGGTGATCGACCCTCGTAAATAGATATTTGAGTTTCTGCCGCATTAATTGAACCCATGATCAATCGCGCCATATCCAATTGGGTTGAAGTCCTGCAATGACGGCTAGCTGTTATAGGCTATTATGGCTGTGTAGGGGAGCTCAGTAACCATTCATGGCGCAACTATTGTGAACACAACATTCTTCAGTCACCCTTCTGCCGCTCTCAGAGACTATTCCGATTGGTGGCCACGGAGTATCCGCACACACCATCAATTCGCTCTCGTCCAGCAAAAGTTGTTCCTTTCATATGCATTATTGCCTAAAAAAGCACACACCTGTTGTCCGAACACCTCTCCTCGTGGCAGATCCCTCACCGTTGCCTGGCGTGTTCGTTACGCTCCTCTGGCTGAAAAGCGGGTGAATGGATCTTCCGTCGTGAGATAGTTCCAGAGAGGTGTGGCAAGTGTGGAGCAGAGTAGGGATATGGAAATAGAGTGTGCTTCGTGATATCACAGACCTAAATGTTATGACGAGTGCTTATGCCTTCAGGTTGCCTTATCATGGACAAGTGCGGTGGGGCCATTAGTATTCTCAGCCTATGTGATAGTCAGTGTTCATTGGCCGCGGTTGAACTGCGCCTACGCCGAGAAGTACATACACCGGCCAAGCTTAAAATCGACGTTGAGGGCATGACTAAGTTTAACATGTTCGACAAATTCGTACCTCCAACCGAGCAAGTATGCGCCTTCCAGCTCATCACCATAGGGTCTTCGTTAAAGGATCCCGCCAGAAGATTGCTCCTCATAACTGTGTTCCAAATGCGCCTACACCAGTTGAGAACCGTTACTTGGAATACACGCGATCCCAAATATTCGAGATCGCAGATATCAAGGCAGGGATTTGCAGACTTGGTATGCCATCACGCCTCGGCGAGTTGTACTGTTGGTTTGCGGCGTCAGTAACGAATGTCCCCATTTGTCCAAAGGAGGGATCTCAGAAGGTTTGGTGCAGAACACAATTCCAGCTGCGTCTGCAATTCTCCTGCCGCTGTATCCACATGGGTGGACCGTTACTACAAATTGCTGGCTCCTCGGGGAATTCAACACTGCGAGTGCTCCAAGTCGAGTTGTTCGAGAGTGCCAAGCAAGCCTACGGGCCTTCTTTGGGAACCACCACTTTCGTCACCACCGTGAATCACGGTTCAAAATAGGCATCCACATACGGATGGAATATCGCGAAGACCATACAAGACTTCGGCGAGGTTCCTGAAGAGTGGTACTTTAAGGCGTGCGGGGTAGACTTCGGATTCTTTTGGTGATCATTCCACAGAAGGGAAGTTGATGTGCGATGGTAAGCCACGGAGCACCGAAGGATGTTTGGCGTGAAACACAGCAGCCTTAGCACGACTATGGTCCGAGTGGATGTACTCGTGCCATCAAGATAAGGTGATGCCGAAATAGGACCCTAACGCCAAAGAGCCCTCTGATCAGAAGGCTGGTGATTGTCCAAGTCGTCGATCTAGCTATCGGTGTCGACCTTATCGTCAAGCAGCCTGCCACCATTCTTGGCCAAGACCGCTCCTACAATTGTGTAGGGCACGGCTTCTGTCGCCATGAGTCAGATCAAAGGACAACAATGAGGCAAGGCTAGTAGGGATAGTTTATCACGAAGCCCGAACAGACCAACCGTCTTGGGCTCCACACATCCAGTGTCGAGCCAATCTCGGGGACGACCTTTCAAGGTGATATTGCGGTTCGGCCAGAATCCATGGCTAATCGGAAGCTAATTGACGCGAAGTTTGTTCCATAGCTCAGGCCCGCCGTTGGGATAGGATCAAACGAAGTGCGGTTAGCAGCTAGAATACCCATTGTATCCACCAACCTACCTCGTGTATACCTCGTGTATGGCATCCGAAACTTTTCCCGGGGGGGAAGGGAAGTTGCTCCGCGTCATTAGGATGAATCTGTACGCCTTCGAATTCCTACGACCTGTATAAGTTTCTCTGCGTATACAGGAGTAGGAGAACGGGATTAGTAGTGTTATTGAAACGATATAGAGATGTGTGGTCGAGCCCTGCGGAAACCGATACAGGAACGGTCTTGAGCAGAGCAGTAAACAGAGAGACCGTGTATCTGTTATTTTCTCGTGTAACCCAGAAAGAATCAGATATAGCAACATAAAGAGTGGGACGCTTGGTCATACTGCCCAATGCTATTGTCTGTCCAACTGCATAAGTTGCCTCGACGTTTCTGAACACTGTTCAGTTCCCTTCAAAGACATACGGACCAAAGACAGTAAATCTTTGAAAGGGGCACCAGTGGCTTCGGGAAATTGACCAGCAATGTTCACGTTAGTCCAAGGTTGCATTCGTTTCTCTAGCATTTGTTAGTCATTAACGACTTGGAAGGGCGAACAGGCACGATGTATATTTCTGAGATGCATCTGTTATTATCATCCACAGGCGAGGAGGGAAGCAAACATACCTACAAGCTGGACAGGTCGTCACCGGAGTGTCAGGGTTCCCATTTGACGCAGGGGAGTCCGCAACACCACTCTAGTTGTTTCTGTCTTGTCTTCGGAGATTACCAACGGCAAGACGTCGAGGAAACAGCCAGACCTAAGTGGTCGTTAGTTCAAAGTCTCCCTGCTAAATTACTGCCAATTAAACTGTCATCAAAATGAAATCCTGAGGTTGAACGAGGACTTACAAGGGTTTGTCGGCCATCTGGATATTCTTCATCCTCTCTATTCAACGATCACTGCCTTTTTCTTGCGCATTGTCACATCCGTTTGCCCGCTTCACCACTATAGACAGGACCCGAGTACACCGAGAGGGACATGGGAACAACATTCGGATAACCTTGACGACACACTTCCCACGATATCTATTTGTTCTCCACACTCATGGTTATACGACGTGGCCTGGGATGGATCTTCAACAAAATCGTCGCAAAGGCGCAAAAATGCCTTCTCGCTATTCTTGCTGCTGGTCCGGTGCCAAGACACATCGCCTTTGTCATGGATGGGAACCGGCGCTATGCACGAATGCATAACAAGAAAGTCCAACAGGGACATGCTGCTGGATTTGACACTCTCCACAGGGTATGAACCCCCCCGGTTATTTACGTGTGTCGTTAATTGACCATATAAATTTAGATGTTGGATGTGTGTCTCCAAATGAATATCCACTGTGTTTCTGCATATGCCTTCTCGATTGAGAATTTCAAACGCCCTCCAGAAGAGGTCGATGCGCTTATGGCTCTCGTTGAGGAAAAGCTCTTGGAACTTTGTAGTAAAGGGTATACAAGCTTACTTTGTTTCTCTGATTGCACTAAACCCATATGCTCCCGCTGCGCAGGGACGTGCTTGATGAATATGGAGTTCGATTGAATGTTATCGGTCGAGTGGAACTTTTGCCTCGAAATTTGCAGGATGCGGTACGGAAAGCGGAAAAGATGACACGACATAATAATCGGTATGTTCATGTGCTCATGCTTTACGTTCGCTCGAGTTGATGTATAAACAGAGCCATCCTCAATATATGTATGCCCTATACATCCCGAGATGAGATGACAACAGCTATCGAAGAAACCGTACAAACTGCGTTAGCAAGTAACATTGACCCCGACACGTGAGTTTCTCTCTCTCCCTCTTTTTTTTTTTTCGACTCTCCAACTCATAGACAATGATCTTCGATAGATACTTCACCAAGGAGGAAATTGAGAAACATCTTATGACGACTGCAAAAGGCAGTCCTCCACTCGATATCCTCATCAGGACAAGCGGAGTCAAACGACTCAGTGACTTCTTCCTCTGGCAGGTTCGTTTATACTTCCACGTCATCATCTCATTCGGGGGATCCACTGACGTTTTCCCTAGTGTTGTGAGAATACCCAAATCCAGTTTATTTCGACATATTGGCCTGACTTTGGCCTTTGGGACTTTATACCCATTATACTAGACTACCAACGCAAAATCTGGAGCAAACGGATATCCGGATAGAGCTCTTTCTTCCCTAGGCATCGGACTCATATACCATTATCGATCTTTACCATGTCATTTTAATTTTAAATTATTCACTTCCACTCCAGTATACAACCATTTCAATGCCTGAAGCGCTATTCGAGATGTCCACCTCACTCAGAGGCACTCTCCTCCGAATCCACATCCATGTCATCCTCCACCCCTTCCCTCCTAATCTGCTGGATTCCACCATACGGTACCTTATCTTTCATCCACCTCCCCCAAAGGTAATCAACCCTACAAAGTCCAGACGAAGTAGCAGACGCAAGCAACCCACACGCAGCGAGTCCATTCCCATTGTTCCACGTCACCTTGTGTACCGCTACTTGTTGAGGCCAAGCGCCAGTTCCCAACGTAGGTGCCTTGGCGGCATTCTCGGTCCTGGAGGATGATTTGGCTTTGATGGCTGTTGGGCGATCTTGGGTTTCCTGAGTCATGATGTTGAGCCCACGCGAGGGGATGGGTTGGAAGGGAGGCTCACCTGTGGCAAGAATCGATCCAACATCCGATACTCCCCTGTCTTTCTCCTGAAATCTATTTGATATATCTTGTGCACGAAGAACGGCTGTTAAACCCCTTCAACATCCTATTTTCTCGTTCACATTCTGAACACAATGACATACCACAGATCCAGATCGCCTCGTAGACCGCAGCATGTTCGTTGTCAGACATGAACCATCCGCCGAACCAACACTAAGCTGAGGATGCCACTCCGACGAGCTCACACTCCACACTGGCCCCTGGGGTTCTAATAATGTATGTCCACGTCCGAGCATACTAGGGGAGGCAGAGTACGCTTTTACAATGTTCTCGTGATCGATTGTTACCGGTCCACCACCATAAGGGGAGTAAGACATTGTGCTGATCACATCTAGATACACTTTAGCTTCTCATTTTTGTGAAGGACCCTGGTATGCAAACCTCTAGTGCGATTCATGACGCTTCCGCGTCCCTCGCGGATATCCGTCAAGCACTCCATACCGTCGTAGGCCCCACTTGCAATTACAGTTGGATCTTCGTCGAGCTTGGGGGCGCCTGACGCTGAGCTGGGTGGCGTTCTGATCCATGCCAGGGCACGAATCGCGGATTGATGAACGGTGATGTAATGTGTAGGTAGAAGGTCGGTTACAGGGGGTGAATCTGAAGGAGAGCATCCAGTTGTGGTGGTGGTGTCGTTGAGGCAAAAGATACTACGCGTACCTGCTCCAACGGATCCCCGAAGCGCAGGACCGATGTCGTATACTGCGATGATACCTTATCGACTCGGGTTCGTTAGTGTCAAGTGAGAGGAGGGATGATGATCCCTCACCGTTCGTTGTTCCTACGGCCACCATCTCACTGTTAGCCCAGTCCAAAGACCAGCACGAGGTTTCTTCCAGTTCAATACGTATGATAGGCATTGATAGCTTGACTGAAGTAGGAGCGTCAATATCACGTTGCTCCAGAGGGAAAATTATACGAACCAAAGATGGGTGAAGATGGTTCGCTTGTCGCGGCCCTCATATTTTCGGGCTCGGGAACAACATAGATCGACAGGGAACCATCTTCAAAAGTGCCAGCAAGTAATCCCAGCTTCCGTGGCTTGTTTGTGTCGGAACACTGTAGGATTGTGTCAGGCAAATGTCCACTGTGAAAGCAACAAACGTACCATGTCGTGGCTGGGCAGAGGACACCATTTGAGGTCGTGAGCCGGGCCGTCCTCGATACACAGCACCATTTCGCATTTCATCCTTCCGATGTTCGGTTTACTCGTATCCGTGCCATCACCATTCGCGACACTTGGTCCTTGGGACAGTGACCAAATCTGTATGCATGCATGCGACGGACGAAGGACTTTGACTCCTATCTCAGGTGAATGCGAACTCGAAGGAAAGGGAGCCACGGCAAGATACTGCTTGAATCCGCGCTCTACAGAAAACACAAGGATCAGTAAAACTCGTCAATGAAATAATGATTTGTTTACTCACCAGGTCGATCATCGCGGTGAATCGGGCACCAGTCGATGCCCCAAGCGGGTGCACCTGGATTAAAGACGTGTGCCTTACTTTCCGGAAGGAAGTCGGCTGAGGGCAAGGAAACATTAACATGACGAAGAGAAACGAATTTGAGTTGCATACCCATGGGATGCGCGTCAAGCATATGCATCTCCACTTGGGTTTGCGCATCATGAGGTCCAAAGTAGTACATCAACGGTGGAGGAGGCTTCAGATGGCCTTCTTCTGTAGTGATCGTATCAGTGGGCAAATAAGGAGCAGCTTCCCTGGAGTGAACGGGAGATCAGCAACAGCTGTAGGTCAGCGTACGAAGGAATGAACGTACATACTCCTTGGTAAGGATTTTCCAACCATTCTTTACCCTAACGTCGCGATGCACCATAGGTCTTCTCTCAGCCTCCCCGTCACCGTCGCGCCCCAGAAGCTTTGACTCTTTGAACCAGCTCCGATCTTCAGCCATCTCCCACAGAGGCCCGGGACCAGTATTATATCCCCAAGCCTTATTCACCCGCTCCATGACTTTGTTTTGAATGATACCGTTTGTCATCACAACTATAGGCGCCTTGAACAGCTCTGGAGGCTGCTTGAGTCGTTCAACGCGTCCATCGCGTCTGTACAGCGGGACAGCACGGTGTCGATGGTGTACGCTTGGTGTCGGGAGTGTGTACATCTGCCTCCTCGTCCTCGTCGGGACAGTCCGTAAGCTCGGGTGTCCATTCCCTTTCTTCTCCACGGCCTTTCCCTTCCCCTTGAACGTCGAGGCTGACTGTATGACTTTGACGGAATCTACATCCATGTCAGACATCAAGTTCATTTGCGGCTCGTCATCATCGGGGTCGGCTTTTTCGTCGGCGTCGGCTTCTTGTATGAGTTCCTCGTCGTCTTCTGCGTCTCGTTGCATCTGTTCAGTGGCGTCCTTGTCGTTTTCGGGAGAGAATTCGGAACCACTAGATCTGTCGTCCATTTCCATGGGGCCTGATGTGGACGGCCCTGCCTGGGTGCCTATCTCGGTGGATTCGTCGCCAAAGTCGAAGCCTGCCATCAAGGCATAGCTTTGTCGGGATTTGTGCTGTCGCAGCCGCGTCATTGGGTGCTTTATTTAGTTGTCCGTGTGGTGTGTTGGCTGGATGGGCATTGGGGCATGATGGTCATCTTATCTAATCTTATCGCAAGTCATATTCAATGCGTTGGAGTCCTCAACCACAGAGTGCTAAAACACACGCTTTAGAGCAATGAATATGAGAGAACCTGCACATTGCCCCGTTGGAGCCTAAAATACCTCCATGCAAGTCGTAATACGGAACCCCCAAATCCTTATGAAGTCGGAGATAGAACTGATTGACGTCTAACAATTGACGTACTACTAATAACATCATACGAACACAAAATTCTCGTATACAAAGCGCTACCTGCAAACGAACGATATATTCCTCTCTTTCCCCTCTTTTACCATCGTGTATACACTACAACGAGAACTCGCGAATACTACGCTCGTGCCTGTTTACTTGTCTCTGACAGTAAGTGATGTCCTTACACTTACACCCTCCTCCACATAGTCTCGATGATTTTTGCCCTAAATGTGTTGGCTCTGAGTCTAGCGCCCACTGACATCTTTGCGGATCTTTCCTCAGTCTGATTCCCACAGAGAGCTCATGTGCCTGCGCGCTCTCTGAACGACAAATAGGAAGCACAGCCCAAGGCATGTGCAGCATATAATAGAGAGAACGAAAGCTGTGATCGACATTCAGACTACCACCACCCTTGTCAAGTCCCCATAAAGGCGGCGCCGAAATCCGAAAAGTCCAACACTTGATTAGACGTTCCTTTGGATTCCCTGACTGGACATGGAACAAGGTAGCGGAAAACGCAAGAAAGTTCCTCAACCTGCTTCACTGAACGTCGCTGAAAACGATGCCAAACGCTCTGTGCGTGGTTCTGATACCAAACCCGACTCACTCACCGTGAACTAAGCCGCGCTCCGAAAATGTCGCAGGCCAAGGGCAAACGCAAGTTGACCACCGACGATACGGTGTCGGGTGGCCCCTCAAATTCCAAACGCAGACGCACAGCTTTGGAGACCTTTGAGCCACCCTTCCAAAATCGGCCAACTTGTATGTTATTCCTCACTCGTAGCAGTCTCTCACATATACTCAATCTCGCCTATTCCCTCGTTCTCGGCAAAGACTGGCCCGCCGCTGCTTCGAGCTCAACTTCGGGTATGGATCCACGCCCTGCTACGGGCCCCGTGAGGTTGGACATCCCCAAAGGTGCGGCATCCCCAGGAGTTTCGGTCAGAATCTTGCGAGGTTTAAGTATGTTACACCTAGATCAACATATGGTAATGCAGCAAGGCGGGTTCTTCCAAAACGCGCATGATCTAGTCATCAATAATCCAAACATGGTTTGTGTTCAAGGCGACCGCTCCCGCGAGGGTGGGTTGATTACATCCGATTCATCAAGCCTTAGTTCTGACTGCACAGTTAGCGCTGGAATGGTTGGAAAAGCACGTAATGCCTGGGGCCGAATTCGACTCATCTGATCGGGATCCCCCGCCCCGCTGTCATCCTGGGACACGTACGACCATCATCGAGAGGGTTCAGCGGTGGCTTATGGATCACAAGCGGGAGAGGAAGCTGCTCTGGCTCCACGGACCAGCGGGCGTTGGAAAATCCGCCATTGTTCAGACTCTAGTTGAGGCTGAATCGGAAGCAGCACGACTAGGCGCAAGCCTGTTCTTCTCCCGGCCGAACGGACGCACCAATCCCAAACAAGTGATTCCCACCATCGCTTACCAACTTGCTGTTCGGGATCTCTCCTATAGAGCGTACATTGGGGAACTCATGGCCATGAATCCGAGATCGCTCGACAAAGCCATGAGCGAACAATTTCGTATTCTTATTGTTGAACCCTTCACTCGAAGACATATCCGTCGCGGGCAGGAAACTTGGCTGGTCGCTCTTGATGGTTTGGACGAATGTGGCGGAGAAATCACTGAGCATGATTGTCATACACAACCTGCTGGACGTCACAGTGATCATTCGCAGTGCGAGATCGTCCAGCTGATTGGCAATTTCGCGACGCAATACCCAATGGTACCCCTCATCTGGACCATCGCGAGTCGCCCAGAACCCCATCTGAAAGCGATATTTTCCAACGACGGCATTAAGGAATGCCTTTGGGAGGAGGAAGTGCCCATCGACTCTGAGGAGGCCTGCCGCGACGTCGAGAAATTTCTCCATAGTGAATTCTCTAGAATTTCCAAAGTCTATCCCGAACATATCACCAATCCGATATGGCCCAGCAACGACCACTTCCTCAAAATCGCGAAGGCGTCGTCGGGCCTTTTCGCCTTTGCGGACACTGTCTCCCGCTTCATTGACAATCCATGGGTCGGTAACCCTATTGCCCAATTAGATTGTGTGCTCTCTGCTCTCTCAAAGTTGGCCATCTCCCCTGATGAGCGAAATCCATTCGCTGCTCTCGACAGAATATATGCCGAGATCCTATCCAAAATACCTCCCGATATGCTTCAGGCCACGAAGAAGCTTGTCGGGACCTGTATCTTCCTTGAGCGTCGCCAAATCAAAATTACCGACTGCAACTTCTGGTGTATGTGCAATATCCTTGACATCACCCAAGATGTCGCTGTGACGGCTCTACGGCATCTACACTCCATTCTTCGAATGCCTCAGGCAAAGAACATTGCCACAAGTCGCCCTCGTTTCTACCACGCTTCGTTCAGGGATTACCTCGAGGATCCGTCGAGATCTCGTGAATATCAGATTGCGAAGGGAACCGCCGCTATTGATTTCTTTTGGGGTATATTCCGCTTCGCACAGGCTATGGTCTCTCGTGCGTTGTCTTTCAGGGATTTGGACCAACATTCAGTATTCATTCTTCGTTTCCTTTCGTTCTAGGTGAATCACAGCATGACGCGATAGAATTGAAATCAGCGGCGCGGAACTTTCATGGTGTGCCACTCTCCTGGCCTGTGGATGGCCAGGAGAGCCGCCTGGAGTGGCTACATAAACTGGCTCAGGCGACACTCCAAAGATTCCTCTGTGGTGAATTCTCCTCATCTGGTTTTAAGTTGCAGCACTACCGTACCAACATTTTCCTTCCCAAAATTCGAATCTGGGAATTCTTGGAGGCTACCTGCCTGAGGACTCTGGTGAGAATCACCTACCCCCAGAACTTCATAACAGAGCTACTAAAGCATGTATGTTCCCAACATCTCTCATTGATATAATATCTCACCCATTATGTAGTGGGCCCCCGAATTTGAGCATGGAGGATTTCTGACCCGCACTACTCTTGGATCTCTCGGCATTGATCTAAATCTCGATCAGAAGTCTGCTAATGTAATTCGCTATTGGAATGGAGCGTACATTCAATTAAACAAGGTGAGTCATCACTGGGACCTCGGGATCCATCCACTGATGGGTCCAGTAAAGCCTTCTCCCGACTGCTTGGCGGGGTCCGCTACTGAGTGCCTTCGCCATTTGTCCTATTGTGTCAAGGTCGCCCCTCAGACGGAAATTTGGATGATCAAGTTCAAGGATTCGGAGGCTGTTGCTGTTTTTAAGACACAGGATTTCTATGGTATGCTGGGATGTTATACTTACTATATCGCGGGTTTTTGATGCTGGCCGAGAGTGTCATCTCCACCATCCACTGCCTGCAGCTTCGATGTTCCAGTGGTGGATGGTCACGCCAGCCGTAGCTTCCCGGCCAGGTTTTCTGCAATGGCGAGCGTGGCTGAGTGGTTTTCACCTTACACCCTGTTTGTCACTCCCCGCAACTGCTTCATGTTGGGTAAATAATACCTGTACGATAGAACGTCTATCAACTTGGACAATTTTACATGAAATGTAGGGCAAGATCTAAATGTCGTTCAAGGCAATGGCGGTGACTGGCGATCACTATTTGACTGGTCAAGGGTGCGCACAGAGCATTCACATGATGTGTGATCTATTCAAGTAGTCAAAGGTGGAGGATCTTCAGGATACTCGCCAAGGATGCAAGCTGTTCCTTGTAAAAAGCATTCACCGTCCCCGCGTCCGAGCAAAAACCATTCAACTGATCCCTAATGATATCTGCAACATTCACTAGCTTGGGCTCTTTCTTGCTATTTATCTTGGGTGTTGAGTACTCCATGAACTGGTTCGCGAGGAAGAGGAACTCTTCAGAGCTGCCTATAACCTGCGCAAATGCCACACCCGACTGGTGAACGAGTTGGGAATACTCATACGGCAGGCGACAGGAAGACGAGACCAGGTAGGTGTTCGGAGTATCATTCTGTGGCCTCGATGTCAACTAAGAAGTCAAATTTGCGGAGAAACGCATATTCGAAATACTTTTGATATTTGGGCATACTCTGGCACGCGAGTCTCCGGGTATGGGACTTCGGGTGGCGGAACTCTGAGGTGGACGGGGAGACGGTATTGGAATGCGTTTCCGGGAGCTGATGTCGCTGATTCGAGTAACGTAGGCTTCAACGAGTTTGAGGCCGTAGTGTTCAATAGCGCGATTCCGTGCTTTGAGTTGGTTTTCATTGCACCCCGGTAGTCGTAGCTGTCTGTTGGTGCTCAAGATGAAAGATAGTTGCTGGATTATGGATAATTTGTCGTGGTGCTATAAGATCGCTCTTGCTTGACCACTCTTTTGTGGTATTTTCAGGGATTGTGTTGGTATATCTGTCTAAGAACCTAGGATGTGTCTCTATGGCCATCATTTTGACTAAAATTCAAGCTTTTCCTTGCCACTTTCTGCGGCTCCTGTTACGCTGGATGATTTCCGGCACTTTGGTTTCGGATTTCGGTGTGGTTTCCTCGCTTGTATATCTCCTGAACCAACCGCCTTTCGGCGCCATTGATACGGAGTGCTCGCCTTCGAAGCGGTAATAATAACGTCGGACATCGTCAATGGTCAAACGGACTCAAGGGATCGTCGTAGTATCCTGATGGAAAAAAAAATTACAAATAATTGTCTTACTTCGTGGCCAGCACCATCCTGTCATTAGCCTTACGCTTTAAGCGCTGTGACTATTGAAATCAAGGATGAACGTTAATAAACACTACACCCATGTGCGAACTCTTGAACCCTGTTTGTGGAGCAGATGGCCAGTCTAATTCACTTTTACAAAATCCCAACGGATCGACTAGTTTCACCAATCTCACATCTGCTCCCATGTTCTCCTGTAGTCCGACAGGTACGCATCCAACGAGTTACGAAACCTCAAGTATTGAGATGAAAAGCTAACGCTAAGCGCTTGAAGTGCCTCGATGCCCCTCCTCGATCTGCAAATATTTGTTACATTTGGGAAGAGCTCTTCGACCGTGTCCTTCCTAACAGCTAATGAAACTTCAATAACGCCCAAACTGTTGGCCCACCAACGGAAAAGACTCACCCGCCTGGGTACACATTTCCTTTCAGGCACAATAATCAACGCGATCCCCACAAGGACGTTCTTGCGTTCTCCTTATCAGTTCATGTTTGCTTCCCCGTACATCAAGAAAAAATGGGCGCACATAACTTTCGAACACCTCGGGACTACTCGTTGATTCCATTTCGGATACTCATAATCAAGCCTTTCTCGACCATCTAATGGTCAGAGCTACCCAAGTTTGGCTATCATAATACATGGACCAAGCTGACGCAACGGCCGTGGGTCAATGTATGGTGCCAGTTAAGCTAATTACTGGGCAGGTCCGTTCATAGATAAGTTCACTCCTCTTCTAAGTGACCTATAGTCAACCCCAGACGAGCCTCCGGGAGATGCAGGCGCGAGTATACATCAAGACACTTTAACACAGAAGTTTGACCCTGCCTCGCACTAATCTATGAGGGTCCCAGCCTGAGCCCATTGTACCTAAGCTATTCCACCTTCTCGAACACTGATTGGGGCTACTTATAAATGCTCGATTTGCTGTGCGCGAATCCTTTCTGAGCCCCAAGGCCATACTCCCAATAGCCATACAGATTGTGATCCTCTTAAATCTGGATTACAAGGATGGGAAAGTGCGATTATTATTTACAGCTTTCTCAGTACAACACTAAGTATGTAACTGTATGTTTACCGCACTCCGCGGAATTCACTCTACCACTGGTACACCCCTCTCGTTCCCAAGACTTTTAAGGGATGATAGACTTCTTTCATAGACCACCGTTCTGATTGAAGACGTCCGAGGAAGCTTTATGAGCAAACGAAGGGTTATGTATTATGAACATTCAGAGCTCGGGACTACCTGAAATGTATATGTATTTCCTTCTGTCGATCAGATTTGCTTTTGTGGAGCGGGATTCGATTGCTGTGTGATGACATGCCATTCATCCACTTTGACGGTCTATATTATTGCTGTGAAATTTGGAAGCGGGTATTGCACCTGCTCTTCCCCATCCTTTTTTCCCTGGCGTGAATATAGGAGTTTTCTTTCTGTATGAAACTCAAATTCCTCAAGCAGACTCTTCAATGAGGAGTGCCGTCTCCTCATCAGATCAAAGCTGGGCTTGGTAACTAATCCCCTCGCAATCTAAAGCTGAACAGAAGGTATCCATAATTATTTCAGGTGCTCATTCGTGTGTACCTTCCCTCGAGTGTCTGCTGGAAATTCTTTTCAGAATGTCTCTCACTCCAGAAATTGGAGCAGCGGGGTGTCATATGGTATCATGCGCTGATCTGCTAACAGTCAAGTGTGGTATTAAGCACGATGCAGAATTCCGATTATAGGACAATCCCAGAGGAGTCATGTTCGGCCCATCTTGCTTACAATTGGGTTTCCTTCATTGGACTCACCTTCTGGTCAAAAGAAATATTTAGACTTCGGACCATAGAGGCTTATACATGGATGTGTTGAGATATATTCATAGCCGAGCATCTCTGCGGCAGTTGCGTCATTTAAGCACACGGAGTCAAAGAGGGTTCCTAATCATGTGATTCCGGATATTGTGACAGGGCCGAATTCGAGGTTTTGAGTAGCTGGCAAAGACTGGCCCCCCTGGCTTCTTGCAATGGCTACTCTCGCCAGGAAGGTATTCTCCCGACAATCGCCTTCATCGGTCTTCAGGTCCTATAGACTCCATGTTCATCCTCGCAGCTACGCTTCCGACTATTCTCACCCCGTATCTCCAACAAACGCGGAGCCATTAGTCGAGACCTTTTGCGGGCCGTCAAAACGTCCGAACGTGTTCATCAGGCAATACGCCACGGAACTACCAAGATCATCTCAACCGTCCCAGGCAGATCCCGCTGTAGAAACGTTCTCGGAGCCCGCTCGTCTACAACCCTACTACGCGAAACATCCACCAACCAGAGACTTACCAAGACCAAAGGTGATCACGTTTCTTTTCCGGGGGTCTCCGCGTCGGGTGAACACATTCTCTTTGCATCATGACAGAAAAAGTGGCCATACGCGCTCGTGGCAGCCGTGGTTGGAGCAGCGGGATGGGCGGCGTTTCTGACCTATGTCACGAACCAGGAGATGATTTCGAGTTCAGTCGTGCGGCAGATTATGCGATGTGTGCGGGAGGACCCACAACTTCGGGAAAAACTTGGCGAGGCTATTAGACCGCAACCAGAATGGTGGTTGAATGGCGACCCGAAGATCAATGGACGGGTGCGTTTTTTCTTTTTTTCTTTTGTGAATGGTGTCAAGCTGAGATGACCTTGCCGCTGCTGCTATGTACAGATTAGTACATTACAAGGCAACATTGATGTCAGTTGGCGGATTCGCGGAACATTGGGTACTGCGCCATTTGTCCCTTGTGTAGTCATTTACTTATCGCGTGTAGGTTCAGGGACGTTGTATTTCACCAGCATAAGAAAAGAAAAGGGCCAGCCTTTCACGATTCGTGAGTCTTTTGCTCTCCCTTGTATTTACTCCCTCTGAAGTCCTCGTAGTGCGTTTTAAAGTCATCTGTGATGATGGAACGGTTGTTTTGATAGACGCAGAACCAGTTTAACTACTATCCTTATTGTTATTATCAAATTTCTAATAATTTGCACGTTCTCTTACCCCCTTGGACCAAAACTTTCCCCATGTGCTATTAGACAGGTGACGGTGCCTTGGCATAATACTTGTCATCCGAGGCCATCAGACTGGTGTGCGGACACAGGGAAATCTGGTTATGCCGACATTTCAACAATCATGTCCAGGCTCCCTCCGATTCAGTCTTAGCGGATGGCGGCATTAAGTGGGCGCCCTCAGTCCAACCACCTCACCGGTCCCGCAATGTCAACGTCGATCACGGTATTGACCTAGAGAACGTCGTAATATGCGGGCGTCTGGGGGTCAGCCCGCAGGATATTCATATATTGAAATTGTGGCATTTGATGGTATATTGACAGACGTACCAGAGACGTACCGTCCGTGTCGGCAGATGTCTCGACCTCATTGACGTTTTCCTTTAAATGCGGATCAACGTTCTACGAACGATAAATCTCGCCATTTTCGGTCAAAGGGTTGGCTGTCTGTTAGCTGTCTTTATTCAAGCGCGTGGCTTGTCAAAAAGGTTCTGGATACATGAGTGCTTGGGCAAATGGTGAAACTTCTTGTAGTACAGTTGAGAACAACCAAATACGACAACTCGGGTATTAGTTGATGGTGCGTTTCCTGGATCAAATTTCGGCCGGGGATAGACCTGGATAGGCAAAAGGAGTTGAAATTACACAACCTTTTATGGTGGTCAAATTTTTTTTGGGATTTCAACGGTACATGAGAGGCTATTTTCGACAGAGGAAGCAGACCATTGCACTCTGTGAACCCTGAAGTGTTTCGGGTAACCTCAACTGTATAAGGAGTGAAGACTGAGGACTGAGGTTCGTCTGCTCACAAAACGGCAACTCAGCGCCCGCCCACCACGGTTGGGCCATGCGAAGCCCATATAGGCATACTCGCTCAGGAAAGAGGGAAGAGGTCTTGGAATTAGGTATATAATCTGGATCATATGTCTCATCTCTTCATTGGGTGAAACCACATTACTACATATGCCATCCTGCTCTTAATATCCGTTCGTAGTTTACTCTTGATGTGTTTCAGTAGTGTACTGTGTACGGACTCGTATTCTGACTATCAAGTACAAGCGTAGTGGTAGTAAGAGGGGGGATTTGATTTCGGACACTAGCAGACTTTTCGTTTATACTTTCGACGCACTCAGTAATCGATCGCGCACTTTCCCTCATTTCTACCTTGCTCATGCCAATTCTTTCTTCTCTGGGTTCGAAACCACATCCGCTTCGGGCTTCCCCGTCTCAGTGACTCCTGCGTTTCAGCGGCCGCGATTCGGTGCCACAAGAAAGGCTCTCTTGGGCTGGCGTCGGGATCTTGGGACTTAGGACGACTGACGGACGCAGTTGTGCTCGCCTTCCCCCTTCTTCGTAGTTGCGTTCTGCCATAGAAGGTTTGTTGTTCTTACAAGACCGTGCTACATGGGGATCCTCCGAGTCGTAGCCGAAGGCACACTTTATGACAAGACAATGATCAACCTGAATTCCGTTCCAATCTTCCCACGACTGTTTCTGCTTCCAGTCATTCATGAATAGAATTTGAAGTATTTATATTATTCATGACCACCACCCGGGAACAATCATAGGCCCTTCGAATCTTATGTGACCAATTCATTTTAGACGTGCTCATGGAATCCTGAGATATGGAATGAATTGCTGACTGCATGAAGGGTGTCTCTGTCAAAAGCTGGACCATCGATCGAGGAACCGTCAGCGTCAATCACTTCAGTTTTAAAGTCCCGACTCGTATCAGATTGAGGGGGACCCACGTGTTATGTATTGCCTTCCGCTGAATCTTATTCGTTCACCCTCGCTTCTGTAGAAGGATTCCGGGGATAGGGGTGGAATTCTGATGTCTCTAGCCAAGATACGCGAATGAAGGATCAATCCCTCGTGGACTCATGCCTTCAAACTTCGGCGCGAGCGATATGTCCATCGCCCACGCCATGTTCGTCCATCCACTCAGCTGTTGCCCTGGCCCTGGACCTATCGGTGTTATACTATTTACTACTGATAGTCCGGCCTTGATCCTGGTC
Source organism: Podaxis rugospora (assembly GCA_018524415.1). Taxonomy (NCBI): domain Eukaryota; kingdom Fungi; phylum Basidiomycota; class Agaricomycetes; order Agaricales; family Agaricaceae; genus Podaxis; species Podaxis rugospora. Next base: position 94,774 of record JAEUWL010000111.1, on the reverse strand, counting down.
GATGAATGTTCGCCTAAAGGTAAGTAAGTCGCAATCACCTATATTCGTTTCATCGTTTCCCCCTTTATCTACGGGGAAATATTTGACAGTGGACTGTCCAAAACAAAAATACCAGAGTCTAGCCCTTCCCAGATGAACATTCCTTCGTAATTTGGCCTACCCCTGATTACTTTCGGGATCTTTGGGAACACATCATTCTAGATATTATATTTCATTGACACGTACCAAAAAAACTTCACCATTCCCAAAATATCCATTCAAGGCGACCTCGAGGTCAAGACCGCTTCGATCCCCGATCAGCCAGAGAGGCAGATGGACCTCGTGGGTACTGGATTAATCAATAGGATCGGCGTTTTCGCGGCCCTAGAGCGCGGTTCTCTTTGGTAGTAAATTTCCCTTAAGGAGTACAAGTGTCAATGGGGGGGGGGGGCTTCCATGCCTGTCCTGACAATAAGACTGATGCTTTATCGCCCATTATCACTTTAGCTATGATGAAATGAGCTCTTTTAAATGTATATTTACTCCAGAGCTAACCTTCCTCGACAATCGCACTCCGCGTATGGCGTATCGCAAGGGAGAAATGAGGCAACCAGAACTGGAGTGATGGTGATGCACTGGGGGAAGATATGACCCTAGCCTATCATGGCTGTGCGAACGTTCTATCAAAATGATATATTTACAAGTGGTTTGTTCCGGTCTGTCTATGTCAAGTTCTGAATGGGAGTATGTACGCACTGCACGGGTCCCTATCTTTCAGCTCGAAGACAACGCATGTTCGGCAGAGCCTGAGCGGATGCAATGATCAAGCCCGTCGTCCCCATGTACATATCCAGGGCGCACCGAAAACATGTTGCCTGAAGTCACCCGATACCTGCAGTGGCCGAGCGAACGAGTGGCTGCGCAGATTGGATGAACAGATGGCCTCGTATAGTCGAGCCATAGACGGCGAACCCATATAGGGGCTGCGGAATTCTATAGAAAGGTGCAATAACTGATATTCTACATGAAGGGCCACGATTAAAATGCATGACGATAGATATGATAACGCTAATTCAGTACTATAATAACCCTAAATACGCAAACGTCGAGTTTTTTGTCCGAAAGTTATTTCGCAGCCCCATGGCATAATGAACATATGAAAGGAGAGTCCAAGATCAGAGCACGAGACCTCTTAACGAAAACATCGTGTAAAGGAGTGATGAGAAATGGTTTGACTATGTACGAAATCGTGAAGAATGAAAAATAGGACGATGTCGATTCAGTTCCCGTCGCAGTGTTTCCACATCTTGACGTAATCCCTGGAAATTGTCGTCAGTCGACATAAACAAGGAAACGCAGATAAAGACATACACAACCAAGGCCCGGTCCTCGACGTTTGTAGGCCATGTCGAATACCACTTGGCTTTGGCCAGGGCAAAGTCTCGCATGGCATCTGAATAAATGTATTCATGAGGGTAATAGGGAAGCAAGTAAGAAATATACGTACTCTGCGAAGCATCAAGCCAAGGCTTATCTCCTTGCGCCTCAGGGAACCACCCATTCGTACCACCGACGCCAACGTTCATAATCAAGTAAAACTCTACGAAACAAGCCATCAGAAATAAGCAGATGATCGACCAGGGATATCATAGATAATTGAATGGGGGAAGGAGATATCGGCATCAAAGTGCGGCTCCACTTGTATTCAGGGATAACGAACAAGATAAGATCTCAGACTTACCCTGATCAAATGGTGTGGCATTCGTCCCATTTATCCAAGGATTCTGCAAAGCGACTGGGTTTGGTCCGTCGAAGATTACCTCGGGGAATTCACCTCGCTCGAAGAAGGGTTTGTCGAATTTGATGTCGAGAAGGGTATGGAGCCGGTTATCAACGTAGATACGCCTGTTATCAGTCAATGGAGGCATGGCATGAGTAAAAAAGCAAGAATTCGGGTGAACATAGAATTGCGAACGCACAGCCAGTCTTGGGTCCACTCCAAGGCGTAGGTGCGGAACTCGTCAGCGAAAGACTTGCGACGCTCTTGCCACCAACTGTAGGATTTTGAAACACCATTGAGGAAGTCTGTAGGTCCCCAATTCAGCGATCCTTGAACATAGTTCGAGCCGCTATAGAAAGTGAGGAAGTGAATATAAGGGACAGTTTGGTAAATGGTAGATACGCACCGTGCTGTGTATCTAATACCGTTTCCTCGGGACTCGACGATATCAATTTCACCGCTGAGAGGCCACGGTCCGTAAGCTTCGTCCTTGGGAAGCATCCAAATAGCCGGCCAAAGCTTGAGGAAAAGCAAATTAAGCTATCTTTGCACAAATTCTCACACGAAGACGCCAACTCACCCAATCACTGTAAGACAGCCGTCGCAAGAGAAATAAGAACACCATAAATTTATCAACGAATCAGTCAAGAAAGGTAACACGTACCCAGTTGGCATCTTTGCTCTAAACTCAACCCGTCCGAACCTGATGCTAGACTTCCCCTTCGTGTTGATACGTGCGCTTTGGACCGGGTTGATGACCGTTCCAGCCGTGCGGTTGCTGACGGCGCTGCAGGCTTTGACGTATCCTTCTACATCGAAGAATGTTTGACCGCCTCTTGTGATGAATCCATTGTTAGGCCGAGTTTGATTGAACGTGCAACCTGTGATGTTGTAGACGGTTCCATCGAAAACGGCATCGTTGCCAATGGAATCTGATGTCAGTGTCGGCACGATGTAAAGGAAACCATCCTTCACGAAGGAGTTGTTGCGGGATGCAGTCGTCATTTCGAATTGTCCGTTACTAGTCAGGGAGAAATAAAGTTAGGAAAGCAAGAAAAGTATGGGGTAGAGAAGTCGATGGCATAGGTAAGAGGCTGTAACAATGAAGGCTGCTGCCCCCCTCTCTTCTAGCATTCCTCACAATTGGGGCGACGAAGAAGAAGGGTACATACCCAAAGCCATCCATATTAACCTCCCTATTAAAGGACCCGTTTTCGCCGAATACCGCCTCTTCAGAATCAAAGTTTTCCTCCATCACAAGGCAAAGTGGCTTCCGGTCCAATTGAGCATGTGCATAGTTAAAGTAGCACTGTACAATTCCGCCGGCGAGCCCTATGAAGATTACAGCGTACGTCAGGAAGTACGCGATTTTGGCTCGGGGGTTGGGTTTGTCCGTCCACGGTTTGGGGATATTGTTGCGATCAGCCATCATATAGGACTTCATCCGAGGAAGCTTGCGCGGGATTGCGTTTCCACTGGGAAGGGGCACAGCACTCGAGCGAGCGGATTGTATGACTGAGATACGAGAAGGGTTGCTTAGGATGGAACGGGGAACAGGGATATGGTTAGGAGTTGCGCTTGGGAAGACGCCTTCAGTGGGAGTGCGCGGGGCACTGAGGAAACCACTGGAAGCATCGGAGAAGGATATTTTCGGGGAATGCGTATGGTGGTGGCGAGATGACGGCCGGCTGGACTCTGGGGTCACAAACGGATCCGCGAGGTGGTTTTCACGAGCTAGGGTCGAAGCTGTTGTTGGGCGAGCCTCACTGCCTGAAGCATTGGGCGGTGGAGGTGGTTTCTGCGTGCCCGTGCTCTTGGCGATGTTATCATTGCTGGGGCTGCTGTTATCGGACATGGTGCAAAGGAACGGAGGACGGGTCGCGGATCCAAAAGGATGGGCGTGAGTAGCTGGGCCCAGTGCTTTATAGGCAAGGCACGAGATTTGATGTACGCTAGATAAATAGGAGAGGACAGATGGGAGGGGAAGTTTGGGACCGTGAGGCTAGAGTTGTGTGTGTTTTCCCTGTCACGGACAGGAGAATGATGCAGTCCGTGTGGTAAGGGGAAGAACGGCGGCGAGCAGATGAGACGAGAACAGAATTGAGAAAACTGGCACTGACATCTTGATTTTCAGAAGTGGCAGGAGTGGGGAGATTGTGCGCACACCTGCATACGCGGCTTCCAGGTGCCTAGATGCCATTTACGTGAAGAGGCGAAGTTCGATCGGATAGGATGTTGTTGAGCCTCAATTAAGACTCGGGGGTTCTCTAGATTGCCTGTAATCAGGGAAAAATTTAATTTCCCCACCCCACCTTTCGCGGAGACCGATTCGAGGGAATGATACGCCAAAGTCCCTGAACTCAATCACGGAAGGCTGAGCAGACGGAAGCACACCACTGCCATCCAATCCAGAGCAAGTTTTCGGTGTGATGACGGTCTGGACCAAGGTTGCATTGTCGATCAGAATGCATGCGGAGATGTTCTGATAGATTTTACCAGGAAAGACAGAGGGGAGAATTCATAAGAGAAGTACAGGAGCCTTGTGTTCGATAAACAACAAGAATACAGACTGCCGGGGTGCTCGAGGGAACGGCAGGGCCATTGTAGTCTCGATGGCCAATGAAATGGAGCTAAAAGGCAGAAATCAATTGCGATGAAGTCGCTCTGGCGTGGACAGTGTGTTGGAAAACCAGGAACGAGGCGTCTGTAGGACGGCGGCCGGGCCAGAAGCTGTTCGGCTGGATCTGCGATTCCGCGATATGCTTTTTCACAAAACTCGAGGCGTCACACAACCCGTGATGCGTGACTCATCCCGTCCCATCCATCTGTACGTCCAACGTCGATGTCTGATGCTGAGAACCATGGTTATAAACCCTTATGAGCCCCGAATCCCCCCTGCTGCCGCAGGTCCTAGTCGTTATACTTACCCGTGCCTAACCCTCACAGCCCACGGGCTTGAGTTTCCTCTGTCCCTACTACTGGTGCCCACACCATGTCCACCATGTCCGCCCCTGCAGTCACCATCCACAACAGTGACTATGACCTTTTTGATGCGTGGTTGCATAAAATCTGTAAGTTGACATGGAAGTCCCCAGAGCATCCCCTGACCACTTTCAGATGAGACCACGCAGCAAGATAACTGGTTTATGCCGACCGAGGACATCATTTCCACTGGGGTCTGTCTCCGCGTCGAAGACGGCTACTTTAGGGTCTTCCCATACGAGAACCCAGCCCTAATCCCTTTTGAGGCTGCCGTTCGACGACTCAACCCAGTCGTCGCCGTCAAGTTGAGAAGCGCTGCTGTCACTGCTGCCATTCGCAAAATGTGAATTATATTTCCTAATTTGTCCTGTTCATTGATAACTGATTCGTTGTTAGTGGCCCAACTGACGACTGCATCTACATTGACCGCGACACGCGAATCCAGGTCATAGAAACCATCGATGAGCTTCCTCAAGCTGAGAAGGACCAGTGCGGTGCCTTTATCGTAAGTCCGTTTTCATACCCTTTAAGGAGCTTCCTTAACGACGTTGTCTAGCGCGATGAACGATCACTCGTCCTCTGGTCATACGCACTGGAGACTATGATACCCCTATGTAAAGATTTCGAGGAAAAGCTCATCAAGCACATTTGGCGAACACGCACTATCGCTCGGAAAGCCACGCCTTCGATCTCCCCCAGCATCAACCCGTCAGTCGCTAACTCCGAGGCTAATCTCAATGAGAAGACGCCAGAGGCAATGGAAGTATCCAAGGAACAGGCCCAACCAGAAGCCCCTCAACCACCACCCCAACGCAAGTGGTGGAGCTGGCGCCTGAACCCCAAGGATAAAGGCGCGGTGCCCAAGACTAACGATCCGGAGAAGAAGCGCACCGAACGCAAGCTCGTGCTACTTGGGCCATTTTACGCTGGATGCGGTGCGGCGTTGTCTGCCTGTATGTTTTGTTTTGGCCTCCCTATTCTTCTCTTCCTTGGTGTGTAGTGGATTCCTGATCGAACTCTGCACTTTAGACTTCATGTCTGCCGGTGCTGGGATTCTGCTTGAGGAATTTGCTTTGGATGGCGACTATGCTAGATTCGGCCTCTTGTGCACTCTTCCCATCATTTTTTGCATATCTGTCGTAAGTTTCATTTCTCATGTTTCTACTGACTCCTGATTTTCGGGAACTTCCCTGTATAGTTCTTCTGTCTTCAACTCGTCGGAAATCTGTCGCTCATGTAAGTTTATCTTTCTTTCTCATCCTCGGATGTTTAATAAGATTCGCATAGTTTTGGGCCCGTGGCGCAGTATCATGAGAATTCCATGTACTACTCCGCCGTAAGACCAGAACCAAACCCGGAAATCGACAACAATCTCCCTCATATCACCATTCAGATGCCGGTCTACAAGGAAAGTCTGGAATTGACCATGTAAGCATCTTATCTTCGGCGACTTAGCTCCACCTCCTTCTCTCCCCTCGGCTCTGATGCTGATGCAATGAATTCATCTTTAGTGCCCCCTCGGTGTTCTCTATCAAGAAAGCGATGCAGACGTACGCACGTCAAGGTTTGTAAAGACGGGTTATGCCAAGCACCGATGATGAATTAATGATTGACTCTCGCCAACTTCCATCAGGTGGAACTTCGGCAATCTTCATATGCGATGACGGCATGCAAGTCCTCCCAGAAGCCGACCAACTTGAACGGAAAGCCTTCTATGCCAACCACAATATCGGGTGGACTGCTCGTCCAGGGCACTCGTCGAAACCGGATGGATTCAAGCGTGCTGGGAAGTTTAAAAAAGCCAGTAACATGAACTATGGGTTGAACATTTCCTTGAAGCTGGAGAAGTTCTTGGCGCAGTTATTGCAGGAGGGTGCCGAGGATACGCCGGATGAGTGTTTGGAAGACCGTGCGCTTAAGATGGCCATGGAGGAAGTCTTTGAAGAGTCTGAGAGAAAGTTTATGCCTTGGGGTGCTAACGGCAAGAGCTTGAGGATGGGAGAGATCATTCTCATCGTCGACTCGGATACGATTGTGCCTGAGGTGAGATTGCATGCTTGTCTGTTGTCTTGTCTGCTAATGTCATATAATCCAGGATTGCTTCAGAGATGCTGCGCGAGAAATGGGTGAATCTCCCGACGTCGCCATCATCCAACACGAGTCTGGTATGCACCGCCAGTTTCGTTATTGTGTGGTTCCCCTATTGATGTGTGCTTTATAGATGTCATGCAGGTTGCACATCATTACTTCGAAAATGGTATCACCCATTTCACGAGACGTATCAACAAATGCATCTCCCTCGGATGCGCCAACGGAGAAGTAGCTCCTTTTGTCGGCCACAACGCCTTCCTCCGCTGGTCCGCTGTCCAAGATGCCTCCTTCATCGAGAACAGCGTTCTCAAACAATGGTCTGAGGCCAACGTCTCCGAGGACTTCAACATGGCTCTTCGTCTCTTGCTTAAGGGTTATACGCTTCGCTGGGCCACTTACTCCGAGGGTGGCTTTAAGGAGGGTGTGTCGCTCACTGTGGTTGATGAGTTAGCCCGGTGGCAAAAGTATGCATATGGTCAGTGCCTGATCGATTAGAGTTGAAAGTTGAACTAACGACATAACAGGTTGCAACGAGATTATTTTCAACCCACTCATCAGGTGGTGGCGCAGAGGACCTATCAGTGAGGAGCTTCGAGGCTTCGTTTGGTCTAAGGCACCGGTGCACTACAAGATCGGTATGATGTCCTGTAGGTCCCACCTCCCCTTGCTGCTGTGGATGCGGAGTCTAATTGGTTACCCCTTGTCCCTTGTGTCGCGTAGACATGTTCTCTTACTGTGAGTATTTTCACATTTACCCCTAAACGCTTTCACGCACCTAGCGGTTATGTGTATTAATAATTCAATAACTCCCGCTGACTTTTCTTTTCTTTGCTTTTCCCTCTGCGTACCATACCGACACTTCATCGCCAACCTTATCTGTGTTACGCTACAACCATCACGACATATTTCCTGCACACCACAACCCAATCTCCGCATATCTTCACGAATGGATATTACCTGCAAATATAGACGGAATTGCCGCCGCGACTGTCGGATCGATCATCAACTACCTAATCCTCGGCCTCGGAATTCAGGTTGATCGCTTCTATTTGCACAGTTTCGAGATTTTGTTGGCATGCACAGTTGTTTTCCCCGGTATTGGTAATGTTGGGTATACGCTGTTGGAGTACCGTCTGGGCCAAAGACATTTCTTCGGGGCACTAATCGAGAACTTGAGGTGGATTCCGTTCTTGTGAGTATGAGTTTAGTTCTTTTCTCATCTAGACTCTTCCAATTCTCCGTTACTTGCATTCGGAATTTCTTTTGCTGCTATTTTTGTTTTCGGCAACAATTTGGTGGTATCTTGCTGACTTTTCTTATTCTCATGACAGTTTGTTCTTCTTTGGCGGATTAAGTATCCACCTATCGACTGCCCTGCTCGCACACATGTTCTCCTATGACATGTAAGTTCCTATTCGTTTTTGGTACACATTCGTGCACCTTCGCTATCTCCCATCACGGTGATTGATATGGATAATCCTTAGGACGTGGGGATCTACCGGCAAGGAGGTCGAACGTTCGACATTCTGGATCGAAGGTCTGTGGTGGATTTTCCCTTTCTGTAAAGCAGAGGCTGAAATGATTGGCTGGGTAAATAGTACCAAGGATTTGGCAACGTTTCAAGCTTTCGTTCATTATCTGCTTCCTTTGCATTGCGATGATGGTCGTTTTTACCACAGACGTTGTGCCGTTTGAGTGGCAGATACCTGGATACCAGTGGGCTTTAATCATCCCTCTCTCGCTCGTTGTGGGTTGCCATATTCTCTTGCCTGTACGTTGTTGTTTTGTTCTATCTCGACTGCTCGCCATCGCCCTGCGCTTGGAACCACATGTACCGCAGTGTTGTTCTCCCGAGCGTTGTTTTTTTTTTTTTACTGATGATGGGTTTTGATTACGACCTTTGCTAATTGATCTACTTCTAGATTGTCCTGAACCCTTGGTTGATGATCTTCTCGTACTGATTGTACGTACCACCAACCTTGGTGTTGTTCTTCGTCCCAGCGCGAGTTCGTGTTGTTGGTTTCCTTGGTTTTGATGATGAAGAGCAACCGCCTGGCTGGCTTCGCTGATGGAACGTGGCGTTTTACAATTTCAGCATCATATTTATTTTTGTCTCTTCGCTTATGTGGTGACGTTCCGCTTTGGCTTTACCCGAGATTCACTTCAGGACAGGAAAAGGAGGATTGCTTGATGAAAAGGCTTCGGAATGGACTCTCGGACATTCGACCTACATACATCGCTTTTTGGTTACATTCAACTTTTGAAATCTCCATGACGTACACCATTTGCCACCTATCCTTCGTATCCGCATTCATTTTTCCTACATTGTTGTCGATCAATCGCTCGTCCTTCATTCCCTTGGTTACGTCTCTGATTACGCTTCTTGTCCATCCTCTATCGTACGTTGCTCTGGAACCTCTCGTAAATAGCTGGCATCATCTGTATATCGTTCTTCTGGCATGTCTTGCCTTCCGGTCCCGAATCTTTGCACAGCCCCGTGCTATATATCTAGATCCATATTTACTGCCCACTTCATATACAAGTAGTATTTCACATATAAATATTGTTTTTTCGGTCTTGCTTGTGGTGCTTTGTGTGCGAGCATTCTTTCCAAAATTGGTGGTCAACACTTCTGATCAAATGTCTCAGCCATCTTTCTGATATGTTATTGATGGATTGCAGTTTGCTTTGGCTTGATCGAAGCATTGACCAACTTTTAAAAAACTCTGATCATTTCTTGAAACAAATCCCGAATGTTTCGCTATATTTTCATACCACATCTGTGCAGTGGACGACTGAGCCTCTGGGCGTCGTTTTAATTCTGATTCCCGGTTCGTGCTCGGGATTCTAACCTTGAGTGACGGTTGAAGGGCGAATGCACTGGACTCCTGTGGGGTTCTGTACAATTCATTTGTGGTCGGACTCTTTCGTGTGCCGTATATCATACATACGGGAAATGCCATGAAGGCAATGACAAGCATTGACAGGTTTCGTCAATATGAACGCATAAGTCTTCTATTTCCTACCTAAGATCGCCCTAGACCATCGCATGGACAGACACTAATAGCACAAATGCTCTTTGGTTGCTTACGAAGATCCGTCAACGCCCAAATCTTTCCTCGTTCGAGGCTATATCATATGAAGCCAGTGTGTATCAAGAGATGGCATGAGATTTACAGAGGCTGTATTTTGGTCGCGGTATGATGGCAAAGTTTGACGCTCGCACAGGCCAAAGTACAAAAGTACTCCGCAACGGGCGTTCTCGGCGGCCCTGAGGGTATATTTACGAACCTGATGTGTACTACGCCTCGGGAGAAAAAATAGGGACAATCAGAGGTGACGCGAACATGTAACAGGATTTCCATGATGGTCGCCAACCCCCATTCTTTCTCTCTGGCAACGAAAAACACGAGGCAGTTACCTTGCGGCCAACGACGCTTGTAGCTCTCGGAGTCCGTCTAGAAACAAACTAACCATCATGCTGATCAATTGGGCCAGCTGGGGAGCGCAAGCGCTGAGAAGCTCCATCAGGTTCAGGTTCGCATGTCTAGGTGTGGGTTCTGTTGAATTAATTGCGGGGATGTTCATCCGCCGTTCCTCATAGAATCTCTCAGAGACGCCCGTGGAATTCGGTGGACTAGGTCGCAGTGCAGTCAATTCTTCTTCCGTCATTTCCTTCTCTTCAAGTTGGTCCCAGTCACAACGGAGCTGAAATTCGACGCGCGCCTGTTGTCCATTCGCTTGGATTCGGTTAGTGGGTTGCTGCCTGTTGACATTTAGGAACTGGACGGCCCAACAGTGAGTACGAGGCATGCTAGGCGTGGAAAAGCAGATACCTTATTCTTCTTTTGTTACTCGATACATTGCCGCAGCACAGCATTCCGAATCGACAAAATTAATTGTGACGACTACCCCGCACGTATTGTTATTTATACTTCCACTAACTGTTTGACCTTCCCTCCACTACTCCCGCCCACCCGCGATTGTTTAAATGTCGACCTGGACGTTCCTATCCATATCCAGGCTCTTAATCCCCCGTCCTCTCGTTTCCTTTGCTATCTCCCTCACAAACCTACACGACGGCTGTTGTACCCTACACCTCTACAGCATCATTGATCTAATTGTCTCCATCTTCTGCCTGCTCCTGCCTCTGATATATCTAATGAAGAGGAGGAGAGCCAACCATGTTGAGCCTTACGGTGAGGCTCAACGGCAAGGCGAGGATGCCACCACACGATCGTCGTTGCGCGCGAGTCGCGCCATGTCTTCCACGTCCACTCATTCAGCAACCCTATACCACCCAGGCGCTCAACAGCCGCAACCCATTAGAGAAACGCCTCCGGTTCCCATTGCCGTGGGTGGTCCAAGACCTCCCCCTCTCCACAATCGCCGCCCTTCCCTCCCTCTCATTCGGACAGACTCTTTGGGGCTTCGTACCTCCTTCTGTGACTCTCCTGTTGAGGAGACAACGAGCAGAGTAGAGCGAACGTCAGACAGCCTGTTTAATGGCCTACCACCGGAGGTCCTCCTCATGATATTCCAATACGCATTTCCCCGCCATGACACCCTTGTTCAATCACCCACACCACGCCCATTTCCCCTCCGTCAGGTGTGCAAGAAATGGAGGTCCATGATTGACGATGCACCCGAATTCTGGTTATCCCTGAATCCGTCGCTGGACAAAACCAAACGTGACAGGTCCGTTCTGGAGTGGTATAAAAAAGTCACGAGGGAGCTGTCAGCGAAGATCACCGCCTTTGAAAACATAACCCTGCGACTACCCCCATGGGAAGACACGATTTGCAAGGATCTTCTTCGGCATCTCGTAAAAAACGTTGTACCAAAATCCGCCGCGCTCAAGGTGATGCTCCCGGGTCAACTTTTCAAGTCCGATGTGATGATGTTGAGCAGTTTCTCGCCGATTGAAGTTGAAGTTCGTCGTAAACCATCCGATGGACCGGTCTTGAAGTATCTTCGCACTGTTGATTGGTCCATGGATCGACCTTTCCAGTTGCAACTTCCCCCTTCTCTTGGCCTTCCTTGGACCAGCCTCCGTGCTCTTCCTTGGGATCAACTCACGTCTGTCTCACTCTATCTTCCTATGACCCTGCATGACTGTGTCTTCATCTTCGACCATGCGCGTTCAATTGAGCATCTTGCCCTGAGAACCGTCTCAGACCACTCCTCATACTCCTCATCGATCTCGTACCCGGAAGGGACTACGCACTCGCTATCGCATCTGCGTTCGCTGACCATAGGAGCCGAAGTCAGCCTTTCCACTCTATTCCGGAAATATCCCATGCCCCAACTGCGTGATCTTCGTCTTCAACTCGGCGGGAGGGAGACGAGTGCGGACCTTGACCAACTTGCGGTCCACTGGCCACAGTTGAAAAGTGTGGAACTGGACTGCTTCCTGTCGGTGGATGTCGTGAATAACATCGTCCGAAACCTTGCTGAAGTCGAGAGCCTGGTCTTCAAAGGGGCACTGGTAGGCGACGAAACTTGGTCGGCGCACAACACTCTTTCTTCCCTCAAGCATTTTGCGTTTTCTTCGAGGAATAATGCTGGAACGACTATGGTGACGCATTTCGCACGATACATCTTCCCTACCTCGATCGAGACTGTGGATATCCCGTTAGACCCTGAGGTTATCGACGGGTTATTTCCTAGTCCGTTTGACTCGCTAACGACCGCCACACTCAACCAGCCAATCCGCCCACAAGACTTCTTCCACTTCCTCTCCCTCGCCCCAAGTCTTCTGGAAGGGCAGTTTAAAGTCAGAGACGTGGATGGACTACACCTGTCCTCTCCTTCATTGTCACCTTCTCAACACCTATCCTCTCCTTCATTGTCACCTTCTCAACACCTATCCTCTTCTTCATTGCCACCTTCTCAACTCCCGCCATCTTCCCGAGTACCTCCACCTTCTCCCCCACCTGTCCCCGCGTTTAGCCCGATACTTCATAAAATTGCCTCTTTGGACCTTGATCTCGATTTCCAACTCCTGCATGCCAAGTCATTCCTTGACGCGCTTACCCTCCCCAATCTCACATCCCTGATATTCAAAGCCACACGGTCGTTCTCGGATTGCGACTTGTTGGATTTTCTAAAGCGGTCCCAGTGCCCTCTCGCAAAACTCTCTCTGGACTGCCATCAACTGGAAAACGAAGGAGCTTTGAAGATTCTGAGGCTTCTGACTCGGACTCTGGAGGACCTCACGATCGTGGATCTCAGCTTCGCGCAGGAATTTGGAGGAAACTTGTTCCTGGAATTAACCCATGGAACGGATGTAAAGAAGGGGTGTTTGTGTCCTCGCCTCGAGAGTTTACACTTTTCGCCTTGTGCTGACCTGCACTTGTTCTTTCCGATGATCCTGTCCCGATCGCAGTTCCCTAGCGAATGCGATTCCTGTGGCGGAGTGAGGAAGCTCAAGTCTGTAGGGGCGAATATAGAAAGTCGATACTGGAGGGATTGGAACCGGATCGAATGGGAAGAGCGGTTGAGAGACTTGGGTATCAGCTATGATTTCAAATGACTGCCTCATGTTTTCTTCAGAGAGCCACGGGGATGGGCCTTGATATTTATCTCGGGGTTAGCGGGTCGACGTCCAGTCCTTTTATTTAAACTTCATACAACATTGACATTGCTACTGCCTCGCTGTCTGTACATGCTATCGGTGTCACTCTGTAGAATACTGTGTCATTGCTATCGTCAGTTTGTAGGTTACTTACTCAGCCCAGTCTGATTGATAAGTCGTTCCTTAATCCCTTCTTATGAGCGCGCTATCGGATGAGTCCTCCTATTCGGTCTGCTTTGCCCCATGGCTGCTTCGGATATGTAAGGGTGCGAAAAGCCCAGCCGGGTACACCAAAGGGTTCCCACACACCGTACGAAGTTACATATGCGACTCGATCACTAGAGGAGGATCGAGGAAGATGTAGGCTTGCAAAGATTCAAAGGGGGACACGGAAGGCAACAGCTGCGACGTGAAGCAATCAGAGACAAAGTGAGATGAAGGTTGAAATATTGACCCATGAGATGCCAACGTACCTAACGATCGTAAGACACCGAAAAAAGGCCTTGACGAGGCAATGAGTCAGGCAGGCGTAAGGCGCAGGTTGTTTGATAATGTGCACTGAGTTCAGGTTTGGAAGAAAAACTCGTATGCCATGGCGATGTTGGAAACGTCAGGCGTGGAGCTCTTGTTAGGCCTACAAGACGGATGTTCTAAACAGTAAGATTGTGTGACGAAGGACCAAGTCGAACACGAGGTGGAATGAATACTAGGAAAACGTATTAGAACCACCTTACAGGGCTTCGACTAGAGCAGTGACCACTGTCCTTGTCAACCTCTCGAAAGGTCGGGTGGTATGGTCATGGGAGCGAGCTTGGCGCTGTTGAAACACGCTCACGCCCTAAGGTTGTCGCGTGAGCATCAGAGATTGGACCAGAAATATTGGTGCGAACACCTACCATGGATAAGAAGAGACCGTGGTTGTGAGAGCGATCAAACATGGAATAACAGGGCCCGATGCCCTTTCCACACTATGCTCTTGCAACCAAACCCTACCTGTAACCGATCCTGCTGTCTCTGCATTCCAACTTTGCCTTAGCCTGGAGCCCGAATCTTCCTTTGTTTTTGCGGCACCTTAGAGTTCTGTATCTCGCCTTGGTTCCTGGCGCAATACCTCAAGTCCACCGGCTCCTCAGGCATAAACCGGAGCGTTACCGAAAATCAAGCTTGAAGATTCAAACAAGAACGGTGCAGAGACGCTCCCGCAATCCCTTTAGCTACACTGAACAGCAAATTCGATGAAAAGCTGGAGCTTATTCACGATCTTGGACTTGATTGTGGGATTGATGTTCAGCGCCTTCGGCCCACAATGCCCGGCGTCACAAAACCAGCTCTTTCCATTAGTTACATGGCGCCCATCGAATTGCTTCCAACGCCCATTCCTTCAATGAGATTGGCGTTCGTTGACTAAAGTTTGCCTCATGGCCTGTTGTTGCATTGTCCTTGTCCTCCGTAAAGTTCCTTCGTCGTCTTGGTGTTTGCGCGCAACTCAACGCTTTGTTTAACAGTATGAGCGCCTTGCTTCCTTCCACCGGCTTGGCAACGACTTGTCGAACCATAGCTCGAGTTGAAGATGGCTGGCGAGACAATATTCCATTGGCCGGAAGCTTGTGTGGCTAGTGCGGCAATCAGGTATCTTGTTCTCTTGGGATCCTCAGACTGCGTGCAACTCGGTGTTTGGACGTCCACTGGCGCCTTATTCAAGGGGTGCATGCCTCTAAGCCTTAGGAACGTCTTTCCCATCCTTGATAGCTCCATACTTTAGAAGATACACCGGACCACGTATTACAGGGCGGGAGACGGTCAAAGGATCCTCTTGTAGTCGTGTTGCGGCAGCCTTTGGCGTCTATGTTTCAGTGGAAAACGTGTAACGTGAGTTCGCTGGAGTAATGGAACCATCAAACGAGTTGATATCCCGCAGCAACACCTTGCGTTAGAGTTCTCCCGCTTTGCCTCACACGGTCAGCTCTGTTTCCACACTAATGTAACGTGGTCGTCGCTCCGACAGTCCTATATTGGTGTTTACAAGAAAGGTCAATGGTTGAAGGAGTCACATCGGTTAGGATTTCCAACGTAAATTTCCTGATCGGGTCGCGTCCAAATTGTGTTCTTTCCGGGTTTGTGTTGGTTCTGCCTCGTGGACCGCTTCGAAGTCCTGCCCATTATAGATGGACCTGAAGACTTGGTATAAAAGCTGACTCGACACACCATCGCTTGCTCCCACACTTTTGCCACTTTTTTGATATTCTTTTTCTACACCTTGGCCTTCTGCATAGCTGTCCTCTCGAGGTCCATCCTGAAGACTTGAACCCGGTGCTATGAAATTAATTTTGCCCCGCTCATTCTCCCGCTCATTGCCCACTCTCATTTCTCCTCGTTCCAACCACAATGACCTTCCATCTCTTCCCGACTACTACCGGGACACACGACGAGAAATCTATGGCCCGTATTTCAGAGCCGCCTCACTATCCTTGGTATGCGTTTCGATCCGATTAGGGCAGTTGAAGTACACTGGCGCTCATCGAGCCTTCTGGCCTGGTTAGCGAACAATGGAATCGCCTTATATGAATGACGATGAGAACTATCGAAGTAGTTTTCTCCTGGTAGGTCCTAACCATGAGGTTGAACATATGGACTCTCAATGAACACAAGGATATTCGGTTTCCGGAGGATGAAAACCTGGATACCAAAACTCAGTCTACAGACACCTCTTCCCTCCTTTCCCTCTCCGAGGAGCCTGAAGCTCATCCCTTACAGGAAAAGTTAGGTTGCACAGGCCATGGTAAAGTCTTACTCAAAGTGAGTGGTCCTTTATATACTCCCTCTTGCTCCTCATCGTTATTGTGCTGGACCAGGGCATCGTCTCCTTGTTCTCTGGCCTCAGCTACTGGATACGCAAAAATTAATGCACCCCAACAAAAAAAATGTAGAAGCGTACAACAAGTCCTTATTGTGCAGGGATCCGTATCTCCCTGTTTCGCCTTCGACAACATTCCCGGATTTTGTTCCGTTCTGTAACAATTACGGCTTCCCCGATCTTGCACTTCTTGTATAAAGGCCTCTTGTACAATATTTCCTGCTAATTCCCGGGACTCCATGCCATGTGTATGAGTAGAAACAATCAATTCAAGTGTTCTTGTTGTGTTGTTTATCATGGTTGGAGAAGCATGTGGGACAGAGATTGGCAACAGGCGCAGCAGCCAGCTACTTCCTCCGTTAATTAGTTCGGCGATTAAGAGACTGTGATCATGATTCGTGACTCCGTGATGCGGTGCCGCGTCGCCGCAGTCGCCTCATGGGGAACACACCGACCCTGCTTCTTGTCGTGAAATCCCATAACTTGGAACTTGGAACGTAAAGAACTCACGGCCTGGCTAGCGGAGAGTAGGATTCTTGTGTGATTCGTCGGCGTGGATATGACCCCTTAGTAGTGGTCCTATTTCTGACTCTCCACACGCTGAAGCTTTGGATCTTTGTATGCTCGCTTTTTGGGCCTCTGCTGCCATTCCCATGCCCATGATTCCCTTTCAAGGAGTGTCTGCTCGAACATGATCTCACCGCTGGCCTACGAGAAACAGTACATACCATGTATCTGCCAGCCTGACAATTCATTTTCAACGTTCAGCGGTTCGGAGCGGCACGCACTTAAGTTACGCCTTAACCAAACAACGCACTAGGTTAAGCTGTCATTAACATATGGTGAATTTGGGGAATATGTATTACTCCGTTGAGAACTAACCATGATTTCCGTTGAGTCAGATTTGATCCTCGTGGCCCACGCTAAATTCCGTTATAGACAATCTGACTCATTAAGTGGGTTCACTGTGACCGAGTGAATTCTAGAGCGAAAAGGATTGACTAAATCAACTTTGCGGCTCACACTCAAGTCTTTAGCTCGTTCATCACTGCCAGGTTCTTCTGCCGCTTCCCAGAATATGACTTCACCCGATTGGATTGTGCCTTGTCACAGAACATTTGAGTCTGCGGAGGCAACCTCGGTCATCCATTTCGACATCGTTGCTGAGTCCTACAGGAGGCATTCACCGTCGCCAAGAGTAGGTTGACGGTATTGAAATAGGACGATTCCCTTGGATAGCGAAGAGGCGAAGCCGAAAACAAGGAGATTCACACAAGTTCGTTGTCACGATACACTTGCCTCGACTCCCCAAATCGCCCTGGACGTTTAGATTCGATTGCAGGAACTTGGCTGGCTGAAGCATCATAAAGTCTGAGTGGATGAGCTACTAGGAGTACAAATGAGGGAAGAATCTTCAGCTCCGAGGACTACAGAGCTTGCATCGAGGTGAGGGTCTGGAGCGAAGTCGCTAATAGTTCTCATGCCCAAAAGACAACGGATTTGTCTAGGCCTCTCATGTCAATGCAGTGTACCCGTCGTGGGCCCGTTTCATCGACTAAGTTGCATAGGGAAGAAGCTGCGAACAGGCACAAGGGGAGTACGGTTTCTCATTATTGCCTTCAGGCACTAAAATCCCAGTAGATTTGCTTTAGGAGGTGGGTACAAGGCGTATCAGAAGATGAAACACGTCAGCTCTTCTCCAGCTAGGAGAAATAACGCTCTTGAGTACAAAGACTTTTTACTATAGCTCCCCGGAAGTCCCCCCCCCCCCCCCATTCATCCACAGACGTAGGACACTTCCGGTTGCTGGACACCAGAGGCGAACTCAACGCGTGAATACGTATATGGATACATGGACGTGGTACCACACAAATATTATAGATCCCCATGAGCTCAATAGCTGCTATGACGTTCAAGTGAGTAAAAATATTGGTTGCATGGGGATTGATATTCTCAAAAGCTGTGTCTTTTTCGATGTGCCAAAAATCATCACCTGCACTAGTAGCCTCCCGCTCGCATACCTCCGCGCTACCACTCTATACCTTTCTTTCAAGAAAATAGTAATACGACCGTCCACGATGGCATATTCATCGACGAATCTGTGAACATCCATGTCCGCAACGAAATGCCGTCCATCAGTGAGTAATCATTGTTGTGCGACCTCAAGGCAACTGAGACAAATGCTTGAACTACCCAGAGAATGCAGGGCTTGGCGCATTGCGGAAAGCTTTAATACCAGAAGCAATTCACGACTCATCTGCCCGCGACCCATCACGATGTCTTCCTGGCACTCGTGAGGAGCACGTTCACAAAAATACGGACCGATGCTCAGGTGACTGGGACCTACACCATACTCGTGTCTTGTGGCTGCAAGGGCCAGCCGAAGTTGGAAAGTCTGCACTGGCTTAAACCTGCACGGAACGCTTGGGAGATAGACTAGGTGCAACATTATTATTCTTCCGACCGAACGGGTGGACGAGCTCTTGGGATTCTTGCCGACAATCATCTATCAGCTGGCCATGAAACACCCCGCTTATCGTAACCTTGTCGACGCCAAGGTCCAGCACGATCCTCTTGTGCTGACGAAGTCAGTTGAGGCGCAATTCCGAGAACTCCTCGCAGAGGCGCTTTGGGAGTTGAACGCACAGCATTATGTTCGGGCAGGACATCGTTATAATAGTTGATAATGTGATGGTCTGGATGCTCAACGTGCCATCATCAAGGTCATAATTAGTTTTGTTCATCAACAGACCACACTGGTTCTGTGGGCACTTCTTCAGTCGTCCAGAGCTTCATCTAAAGGCGGCTTTCTCGTCGGAACTGGCCAGCAAGGTGTGCTGGCAGCTGAATCTCTCGGTGTCATGCGATGCGGATCAGGGTATCGAAGCATATCTTTCGTGAAGGCTTCAGGACGATTCGAAAGAAGTATAACTTTCCCTCCTCGGTCGCCTGGCCGTCCGAAGGAGACATTCAGCAACTCGTCGACCAATCGACGGGCTTGTTTACCTATGCGGCCCGCGTTATCTGATACATCGACCGAAGTCCAGGAACGCTTGGGCCTCAGGTCAAGCTAATATTGGTACTAGAGTTAAGCAAAACCGACAAATCCAAATCCAAGTGTTCGCATGGGCGGCTTCTGTCAAATTTGGACAAATTTTATTTCCTGATAATGAAGGATAGATATCCTTCCCAATGCCCTATTGCTACTGCTCATTCAACTTCTTAACTTGCCCACACTGAACCCCCAGTTGTGCTCAACTGCTCGATTCTCGGCTGTTCTTTAACAACTTTCTACGCAGTCATCAGCAATCTTCATCCCTTCCTCGAAATAGAGTCGTCCGAAGGACTTTCACAGAGATCGTTGTTTTCAGATTTTCTCTGTGATGTCTAAAAAGGCCTACCTCGGAGTTTTTGCCTCAACATGACGAGCAACCACAGCCAGCTTTTCTCCAGGTGTGTCGATGCGCTCTTCCGTATATCAAACAATCCATGATGGTGAGGTTTCTCCGTGGCATTAGGGTCTAGACAACTGACTTGCGTTTCTCAGCGAACGAGCTAGCAAACGCTTAGTCGCTTTGGCCTAGTCCCCGAACGACGAACGAGGGAATCTACATAATAGCATTCACCCACATGTTTTATCTATCCGCGCCACCATTGGTACACATTTTTCAGTAGAGACACACCTCTCACTTATGAACTGGGCCTTTTGCTGCCCGAGTGGTATGAGGGCTTGTTCGTGCCAATGGACTGGATGGATGAAATTTTCCAGAAGGTGAGTCGGCTTCAAAATTGCCGGTAAAGCTTGACGGATGATAAGATTCATGTGCCAGATGCCCAGAGGCTATCCTCGGAAAATCGTTCGCGCATTCCATTGAAGTCGCTCGCCAGATTATTTCTGCGACGATGCGAGGGAGGTCGAGATCTGAGAAAGGGGTCAAGGAAGCGTATATCTATCATGGGAACTGGTAACAACAAAGTTTCCATTACGTGCAGCCGACAATACTTTAGGTTTTACGACTTTCACTTGCTCAATAAGCCGTCATAACTTGGTTTGTATACTTTCCGTTCATATTATTCTGGCTGGTTGCGGGACTTGAGTTGACCTGCGTGTTGGAATGAATTTGAGGTGTACAGGATATTGATAGTCTTGTACACTGTATCGTTTACTGGACGATAAGAGGCTTCCCATCAAGAGTCCAAAGTACTAGCTGAATAAAAACGATGGCAACACCCAAACACGGGAGGGATGCAGGAGGTACATGCCGTCTCCTCCACAATACATAACCTGATACTGCCACCCGCCGAGATCAATCCTCTCCCGAGCCTTCATCTTGAGTCCCCATATCAAACATCAACCGCGTTTGATGCTTCTAGGCTGTCAGAACCCTCGGGCGCAGCATCGCATTCTATTAAGAATAGAAAAACACCACCGACCGACCGGAGTTTGGAAGTTTTTGATCCGGGCCCCCTGGGATCAGCGTGGCTCTGCCCTGCTCTGGTAAGTAGAGTTTAAAGATAAACATGATTTGATGCTGCGCAGCGCCTCATGATATCATACTGAGATCTTGCCGCTGTATATAGTACCTGAGATGATGGGAAGTAGGCCGCTGCTTCGGACGAGGGAGCGGAAATAATCGTGGTGATTTTTTAATTTTCTCGTTTCAAATTTCAAGCGAGAGAGATACAAGCCCCCAAGCACCTACTCTACAAACACAAACGAAGGGTAACTTAGCTAGCTAGCCGTCTACTGTATCAATCCGATCCAGTCTCACGGACGCTTTTTTACTACATAGCCACCCAAGGTCCATCAACAAAACAAAACGAAATGAAAAAATCGGTGTTACACCATCATCAAGAACCCACAGCCACCACCCCAACATCTCCTTTTTTCCAAGGTTAGCAGCCTATCTCCGTCTCCCACGTTCCCCCATCCCCGCATCCCCGAGAACCCTCATACACCGCTTCCCCAAACGCAAGCTAAAAACCATCTATATTACACATGACGTCAATAAAAACCAATTAGCACCCACAAGCCAAAATTTAAGCTAGCATGCACACACACACACGCGCGCGTCCATGTCCACAACGAACGACAGAGCCGAATCAATCCATTTATTTCATACCATATCTACATTCCAAAATTCTACTACTGCACTGGACACAAACAAGCACGATTCTCAATCAAAAACAGGGTGGGGTTCTCAGTAAAAAACCAGCCGCAGCGCATTCATAAAAAAAATGGATAAAAGAAAAAAAAATCCAGGATGGACTAAGTGAGGTATCTGAGAGGTAGAATAAAAGACTCGAGACTAGACTTTATACGTCTATCAAAAATGGAAGTAAAGTTACTCTACGTGTCTGTGGTATGTGATAAGAAAGAATAACTAGTAAGAGGAGGGGAAAGGGGGGGTATCATTACGTGCCTCGTCTCATCTCTCGATCTTGACGTGCAAAACCGACCGTTGAAGTTACTTGGAAAAAAAGGGAGAAAAAAAGACAAGCGACCCAAAAACGATGTCACATACAAAACCAAAAGGTATGTAAGAAAAGCAAAAAAAAAAAAACCATAACCAATTTCATCACAAATTCATGCCATCATCATCCCTCATCAAAGCAGCCCCTTCCTCACTCTGCTCCAACGTCGGTGTCGGCGTCCTCGACGGAATCCTACTCGGAGGCCTCGAAGGCCAAGGCGAACCATACGGCGCATAATGATACCTCGCCGTATCCAACATCTCATCCCGCCCACCACCAACACCAACACCACCACCAACACCAACACCAACACCACCAACACCACCACCCACATCCTTTTCATCCATAGGCGTCCCTACACCCAACGTACTCGCCAAAATCCTCGGACTCGCAAACGGAGAGACTTTGGCCTTTTTCCGTTTAATCCCACCAGAGAGAGAGAGGTGGTTCGTCTCCAGATGTCCGAGGACTAACAAATCGGGGTTGATAGGTGTTCCAGGGAATGGTGATGTCTTTCCAGAACTCGATGCGCCGTTGGTGGAAGAAGATACAGCTGACCCGGTGAGTACGATCGAAATAGGTTCCTTGCCAGGCGGTTGATTATACATCCACGTTGCCGTCAACACAGTCGTAGCCCCAATCACAAAACTCCACGAAATTCGAAAATCAAACAAGACGACACTCGCGAGGAAGGATAGAACGATTGAGAGACTCGTCGCGAAGCCTTTGAGAATGTTGTCCGAATATTTGATCACGACTGCCGTCACGAGTCCACCAAACACCTGGATCGAAACGGTCGCCCAGGCCCAAGTACCAAAGTTCCGGAAGAGGTCGAGGATGAACCCTTGTGAATTGGGTGGAGGTGGTGCGTAGAGGGTGGGTAAAAGGGCAGGGATGAGTGAAAAGAGGGACAGTTGGACATTGCGGACCCAGAGATCAGCTTTGGAGCCTTTCAACACCATTTCAAAATACACTCCCGCAAGACCGGAAGTGAAGCATGCAGCAGTGACAGCACCAAAGCCTTTGAGAGGATGCATAACATGTACCTTGAATTCATGTGCACTGCCCACTGCGGGTTCTTTTGCATGGGCATTGGAAGATGAGGATTGGATTTGGACAATGCCTACACCAATAGCGAGGAAGAAGAGGGAGAGCCATTTCGTCGTGGAGAGTTTTTTGCGGAGGAGGGCGACGGAGAAGGCGGCGGTGGTGAGGATCTTCATTTGATACGTGACTTGGAATGTGGCCACGGGTAAATTGGAGATGGCGACGAATTGGAGCGAGTTTTGGACGACGTAAAGGATGGCGGGGATGGAGAGTTTCCAACAGTCAGCGCTGAAGATATCGGCGCAGACGGAGGAGAAAGTGGAAGAGAGTTTTTTGAGTGGGGATTGGGGAGTGGGGTAGCGAGGGAAATCGGAGGTGGAGGAAAAGGTGTTGTAGAGGGCCATGATGAAGGAGATGGAGCCTTTGAGGAGTTCATTGAGAAGGACGGCGGAGGCTGGGGAGTAGGAGAGTTCGGGAGGGGTTGAGATACGCGAGTAGTGCATCACAATGGCGAGCGCGGCATTTTGCACGGCCAGCGTGACCAATCTAGACGCGAAAAGTTGAGGTTTTTTTTTGGGAGAGAAAAGGAAAGAGACACGTACGAAACGTATTTGAGGGGAAGGCCGCAGATGGAGGGAGGAGAGGGTGGGTCAGGACTGGGCAAGGCATGGAGGGATTTTTCTGAATAATTGAAGGAGGAAGGGGGAAGGAGCGGAGAGAGTCGTGGAGAGGGGGACTGGCTGGGGACGGGGGAGGGTTGGGAGGAGGGGCGGAGGGTTGGGAGTGGGCGGTGATGCATCTCGCGTCAGTTGCAAGAAAATCTCAGCAATTCATATTATTCCTCAAAACTACTCTTTCCCACGCTTCCCTGACGCTATTCTTTTTCTACTCTATGCGCTCTATCTACTCCACCTGTGACCATCGTGTCAGTGCGCTTTACTCTATACATGCAAATAAAAAAAAAACACAGAGTGTGAGCCTCAGCCTCGCCTTTATCTCTGCATACGCAACCATCCAACAGATGCCGTGCAGGCCGGCATCGTGCCTGCAAACTAGCAGAATCCTTATCAAAATAAAGAACGGGTTGCGTTCCTTTACCAGGATTATCATCCCAGGCCCACACTGCGTGTTTGATAAGAGACAAGACACTCACTGGGTGTATTCTACGTAGTACACAGGGATGTAGAAAAGCTCCAGGTGATCCTGCGTCCTCGCTCCTCGACCAGAGGGAGAAGCAATCAGCAAAGACTGTTTTTGAGTATTCGACCTCTCTCTCCGACGCTTGTCTGGACCGTCCTTCCCTCCCAAACTGTGCCCTTGATTACTGAGGCAGTGGGCAGGACAGTAATTTGAACGCCGTTGGGTTATAGGAAGCACATCAACTAAAAAAGCCACTTTATATAACCCCGGCGACTTCCGACACCCACGTGACTTTGCAAAACGGAAAATAATTCGCAAGAGACGCGTTTTCCAAGACTGACACAAGTGCTCGGAATGGCGGTGGCGAGTGCAAGTGCGTCGAGCGCAGCAGCCAAGGGCATTGTTCCCCCCGCCTCCACCTTTGCAGAACTCCTCCGCCGCTCCCGCTTCGCTTCTTACGATCCCGCCATCGCACAGACCTACACCGCACCCCCAGCCTACGCCCGCCGTGGCAACTATGGTCTCAAACGTCCCATCCCAATGCCCTACAAGGACAGCTACATCTCCCTCCCCACCTTTGAACACCACGCCCATTTCACAGAATGGAACAATGCCGAGGCTCAAGTCCGTTTCGTCAAACGCTTCGAGGAGATGGGTATTCACCCCCGCCCCTTCCCGAATGCCGCTTGGGAAAAGGGATTGGGCGAGGCCAAGACCCAGTGGCTTATTGATTCCGAATTTGCGGAGCATACCTATGTCAGGAATGAGCGTTTGGAAGAGACGACTCCACCAAGAGTGGATGAGGGTAGTTTGGACGCGTATGGGAAACAAGGACGTGGCGCGTACGGTGCCAGACGTCCACCCCCCAAACCTGTTTCATATTCCGAGCCGGATGGGAACCACGCACAGCCCAACATAGAAGCTATGACTCCTCACCAATTCCGGCGCTACCTCCAAAAAATCCGCAAACTCGGCCCCGAATTCCGTGCCTACCTCAAAGACCAACTCCGCACCCGACTCACTACCCAACTCCGCGCAGCAGCCAAAGCCAAAGGCCTCCCCCCACCAACCCAAGAAGAAATCAACGCCCAACTCGAATCAGAAACAGACGACTTACTCCTCTACATCGCCTCCCAAAACTCTTCCCAAAAACTCCACCGTCGTTTCCTCGCCAAACATTTTTCCAAAGATCACACCTCACCAGAATCTAACAAGATCGAAGGTCAACCACACCGTAATGGCGCACTAGCCTATACCCACCTCTCCCCACTCGATTCTCTCCTCACAACCCAACCCCAACCGGGTCTCGTCCTCCAAGTCGAACCCAAACACACCGCCCGATACAGCGACACGAGCGCAAACCACAATGCACAAGACTACGTAGCCCTCTTTGGTGGTATCGTAGCTAAACTCCATTCTCGAAATGCTGGTGTTAAGGTACCCCTGTACAACCCCGACCACGAAACTCCCATTGCAAGCGATCATCTCCAAAACCCTGCTTCATTGGAGAAGAGTATTTCTGGGTTTAGGATGACACGTGTGGCGGTGAGGAGTGTACCGAAAGTGGTGTCTTATGCTGCGCATAAGATGCGACCAAAGGAGTTGTTGGATACGGTCAAGTTGGATTCGGAGTGTATTACCGAGTTTCCTTGGTCTCAGAGGAACTTGGTCAATCCTTATAGACCGGGTTCGTATGAGTATACGGTGCATCAGTCGGTGACGCCGAGTAGGTATCATTATGGTAAGTATGTGCCTCTTGGGGGTGCTGGGAGTGGGGCGAATTCGTTTGCGAGGTTGCAGCAGAAGGAGATTAGTAATAAGGCGAAGAGGACACTGAAAGGATTTGGTGGGAATGGGAATGGGAATGGGAATGGGAATGGGAATGGGAATGGGAAGGGTGCGGCGGATGTGAAGTTGAATCAGAGTGTGGTTAAGACGTTGAGGAGTATGATTGCGCCTTCTGGTGGGTCCTCTGAATGAGGGCTGGGCTGGGCTGTAGTGTCGTCTCTCTCGCTCTTTTTACTTAATGACAATCTAATGGTTTTAATTCATTTGGATTGGAAAGTACATCAAAAGTGCTATTACGAATCGGTAGCGGTGGGAGTGATGAGAGCTCGGATGGTCTTGGTGACATCTCCCCTGTTCTGGAGTAAGGCCTTTTCGGCTTGTGCTCGAGTGATTTCGAATTCGTGTATCTAAACGCGATTAGCCTTACAGCCATGGGGAGTAGAAAAAGGTGTGTGTGGTGCGTACGATGAGGTCAACGTCTTCCCGCTTTAGTGTAGCTAGTGCGGGATCACGAGGGGTTTTGGTAGGTTGTTTTTCGAGGATGCCACCTGGTTTGTAGGCTTCTTCGATGCGGGCTTTGACGTAGCTGAATCCGTCGACGAACTGCCCTCCCGCGATATACGTGTGGGTCGTGAATCGTGAATCGAGTTGGGTTTGGTAGGATGTTTGAATGGGCATCTAGAGTGAGGTTGAAGGCAAAGGGATGGACGTACGTTCATGATGACTTCTGGTTCTGGTCTGCCGTTGCTTCGAGTCATGAGGTCGAGTGTTGTTGCTTGGGGTGTAGTTGAGTGGAAAAACGTGTGGCCCTGGATTTGGAATGTGAGCTTGGGGTGACGTGATGGTGTGGTTTTTGATGCCCGTGATACTGTTGTTGTATTCAAGTTGTAGGATTGTCTGGAGACTACATACATAGGAGGACTGCTTTGCTCTCCCCCCAATAAATACTACAGTCAACTAGTTACCTACCACCACCATCAGAAGTCGAACAATCCCAGGGCCCTGCGTCACTCTAGGACAGAACGTTAACCGAACTCGCATGCTAACGTGCCCCCCGTCCTTGTGTGTGTGTGAGGAGCTACGCGCCGCCTCATGGATCCCTCCGCTAGTCCATTGCAAAAAAAGGCACGAGGAAACGCGCTGTATATCACCTGTCTAAATCGCATGTTTTAATGTGAAGCTAAAACATCCGGTCAACACACTACACTATGGGGAAATCTTGCGAATTGCACTTTTTGACGACCAAAGCTCCCTAAGAAACGACCGATGACGCTCTGTCATGCCATGATCTGAAAACCATACGGTCAATCATGAAAGGAGAAAAAAGGTGAAGGAAATGAAAATGATATATACCCAGTGGACCACCCCATAAGAGCTTCCCCATCCCTAGGCTTTGTCGGCTTCCACCCCACTTTCTTGGTGGCCAGCCACAGTAATTCCTCGTTCAGATCCCGGAAGTTCGTATACCACTTCATCATCATCGTCATCATCATCATCATCACCCTCGGCTGACAATGGGGGCTGTAATACGGTTCCTGAACATTATCACCGAGGGGGGCCTCCTAGACACTTTCCAGTATGTATAAGGCCTCACCCAGCTGTTTCGTCTTGTCATAGAGCTTTTGAACGTCTAGTGGCAAGCTAGGGGTCGTCCACTCCGATATTCATACTTTGAGATTCTTACACCATGCATTCAGAACGGGTTAATAGAATAATAATGGGTCTTGGCCAGGGGCATGAAGCATTTCCTGGAAATTCGCGCACTGGGTGTTCTCACCATTTGAAATATTGGATGGGTGGTCCAGGTGGAAAATGCCACCCCAGTCAACAATACATGCGTCCCGGAGCATGTTGATCTGGACAAGAATTTATTCGGTGGCAATGCAAGGGGAGGCAGGATGACATACGACTTCTCTTTCCATACCTTCTTTTGCACCCACCCACCGGACTCTTGTTGAAGGAACTTGCAAGGTAGCCTCGTTAGCTCCTCTACGCTAGGTGGGATGACGTCTTTGGACATTGTTGGGGTTTTGACTATGACCGATCTTGCCTTCAGGAGATCTTTTGGTTCTCTGACGGTCATGGGGAACATGGCGCGTTAGTGGAGGAAGGTGAGTGTGTAAAACGAACGTCCAACATATGTTCATGTGTGGGCATATTAGCTGTCTCAGCATTGGTGTCGCGTATTCTCTTGTACCTGCAGAACCTGGCACGGTTTAGAGTGTGCGACCAGAAACGTCGGACTACATATAAACTTAAAAAATAGGACATCGTCTCACATCCTAAGGATCTGACGGCATCGGGATAAACTGTCTGTAAGCCTGCCAAACGCGGGCATCTTGGACCCGGACGTTGTTTGACAAAGGGATCCGTCGCAGCCTCGACTGATAGACTCATCACATCCTTTAAATCCCAACTCTATCGACTCCTAAGGGTTCTCGCACTAGCATATGCCACCTCCTTTGCTTCCAAGTCGTATGATCTTTTGTACAACAACCTCAGAGTCCATGCCAGAAAAGTGGCGATAACTAGGGTCTCGCATTTATGCTTACCACCACAGTCGGTTTGGAAGTGTATGGGAGTCAACTGGCAGCGGATGGTGTGGAGGATGCCAGGAAGTGTCGTGGCGGTCACAGATACTCTGTGCTGTCGGGCCTTCCGACCATCGTCGCTAACGTGACTTCCATACCAATATTGGAAGGCGAGAAATACGTTCAACAAACTGCAAGATTTAATCAAGCATGCAAAAGACGTATGTGTTCGGGATTTTGGGAAGATCGAGCTTGACAATGTGTATGGTGACTGTATACCAAGAGCGACTTCGACTGAGGTTTTCCTGAGGCGAGTTGCAGGGGGTGTCTTTAATTGCGGGGACACGCTACGATCGGTCCAGGAGGACGGTCACTTTAGGAAGGAAGGATGGGAATGTTAATGGGGTTTCCGAACTCGAGTGTATGCATCACCTGCCACAAGAGAGCAACAAATGGGGTGGACCACATCAGGTTTGAAGGTATTTACACCCTTATTAATACGTAGCATACTGTAGCTTAGTATCGCCTGGTCTAGAAAACCATTGTGATCATCTTCTTAGTACTGTTACACTACTCCGTTCTACGGACAGGGCAAGAGAACCCTTCCTTTGGGTCAGTTTCACTCCCACGATCTCTTGATCACGTCGGATGCCCACTCCGCAATAGCATAAACGGAGACTTGGGTATGTGCGCTGGGAACGAAGGGCTAAACAATCAGATGGGTCGATCAGTCTCCATAAGTAACAAGCGTGCATGCAGGGAAATAGGTGACTGACCATAACAGATGCGTCGACAATTCTCAAACCCTGTACATCCCGGACTCTGAACTCAGGGTCTACAACACCCCACTTTGCCCCAGGAGGAGCCATGCTACAACTCCCAACACCGTGCAAGTTAGCTCTAATATTATCTTTGACAAGGGCAACGATATCCTCATCCGTCACTGTTCCATCGGGATTTGGTTGCGGAACGACAAGTCCAGAGACGTTTTTGGATTGAGTTGGACAGGAGAAAATTCGCTTTGCACTGCGTATTCCTTCAACGAGAATCGCAGTGTCGAGAGGGATACCGAGGAAGTTTGGGTCAATGACGGGAGAATCAAAAGGAGAGGATGTAGAAAGTCCTATTGAACCGCCTAGCAACCCGTGCATTAGTGCTAAGTGTTGATAGGGATGAATTGAACTGAGTAGGCTGACGAGGTGAGAGCAACAAGAAGCAGTGAAACCGTAATATTCCCGTCTCCACTGGAACCAGTCGAGGATGTTATGAATTCAAACCAGAACTCAACGTGTGGCGTGTTTGGGCCTCCCGTCGGGTCGGGGCCACTCTTGAAAGGATTGGCAGTGGGCGGGAAACGCCACCCACACAAGTGGGTGGAGGTGCTGCGGCAGGGCCAAACGACCAGTGCGCGATTGATTCCACTCAGCCAGGGCAGCTGCCTCATCGAAAATATGATTGGATGACGTCAGGAGTGTGCTAGCAAGGATTTGGAATGGGACAATAGACATACTCGGTAACGGGCAGGTTGGTAGTGAAATTGATATAGACTGCTGGTTGATCGCTGAAGTTCTTGCCGGCGCTTGGGTTATCGACCAAAGTTTCGATGCCAAGCGTTTTGAGTTCAGCTTCGGGACCAATGCCAGAGTTAAGCATAATTTGGGGAGAGTTGATCACTCCAGCTGAGAGTATGACTTCCTTCATCGCTGTTAGGGTTTGCCTTGGCCCTATTACTTAGTTGTCAGCAAAGAAAGACGTAATGCAGTGCAAAAGAACAGACCTTCGGGGCTCGTAGCAAACTC
Source organism: Podaxis rugospora (assembly GCA_018524415.1). Classification (NCBI taxonomy): domain Eukaryota; kingdom Fungi; phylum Basidiomycota; class Agaricomycetes; order Agaricales; family Agaricaceae; genus Podaxis; species Podaxis rugospora. Next base: position 64,731 of record JAEUWL010000111.1, on the reverse strand, counting down.
GACTTTGCGGAAATCAGTAGCTTCGGCCTCGTGGCTGCTACCTTGGCCATCGTTGCTGACAGGCAAAATGCGGGTAACTCGCGTGTTAAGTAAGGCGTGCACGTTATCAGTTGATGGGCCAGATATCCAGTTGCAGAGCTGCTTCTAGTACCTCTCGCGATTGTATACTGCCCCCAGCCTATAGTATTATCAGAGATTGAAGTTTGAGCAAACACTATGACACTTTGAACTCTCACCAAGACCGATAGGTTTCCCGCCATTTGGATCCAGCAAAGACGGGAACTCATCACTCATCTCTTTCGTTGCTTCGAACAACATATCATTGAATGGATGAGGATAGTATGCCGCTGTTACGTTATTTTACCAGTGGTGCCATGTACGGATGGGTCAAACTGGCCATCTTCGGGGAGGTTGGGGTCATTTGGTCCTGACCAGTTTTCTGCCTCATGCACATTTATTTACCATTAAATAGATGTTGCTTGGACTGACCTTGAGGATGTATGGAAGTATTTTGTCCCATGATAGGTTGCCACCAGTGACAGATGCCACCGGTCGTAGTCGTCTCGGGAGCCTCGGGTATACGCCATCTCATCTACAAAACAACGGATGAAAGAGCTAATGGGTGAGGGTTTTCCGTTCACATACTGTGCGATGTGCACCCTCCAAGTATCTTAGCTCTTGCATAACTGGATGGCTTGCCGTTGGCATGAATTTGTGGCGCAGTAGTATAATTCCAATCGACGCGCGTCCCAAAGCCCACTTTGTACGATAACCCAGGGATCGGGACGGGGACATCATCGTTCCTAGTCATACAAGTTAGTGCGTCTCAGTTGATATAAGGAATGAGCTCACGAAGGGCCAGCCTCGATAACCAGGACTTTGAAATTGGGACTCATTCAACCTGCTTGCAACGACGGCACCAGCGTAACCTCCCCCAACCACGATGAAATCGTAGTCAACACCAGGCAAGTCGCTCGGATGTTGAAAATGGAGGGCACAAAGTGCAACTTGTGTGAATTACAGAAGAGAAAATACACCACGACGTCCTGAGAGCATTGGGCCTGAGGTCCTAGGTTGCTGAAATTTCGACGCCGGCATTGTAGGCTTTTATACTATTATGCATCTCTGACTTGAACCTGATAGTCCGTCGACTCCGGACTCTCCGACATTGTGAGGGATGTTGTACGTGAAAGTGGTCTTTTTGTTTTGATAATTTTAGCTGCGCCTTTGCATAGAAGAAGCGAGGGGCTGTTGACATCGAATAAGATAGAGATTGAGCAAGACTTCTGGACTTCGAATATACAACAGATGTCCTTCCAGTGTTACCTCAGCGGGAGATTGGACTTAGGACAGCCATGCAATGACTGAGGACAGTTTGTCACAAGTCACGTTATAAGGACCAGCACTTTGCTCATGCTACTTGCACATTGCCAGAGATCAGTATGACGCAAAAAGTGAACGAGGAAGTCGCTCAATGAGTTACGTTGTACTGAGTACCTTGACATTGATGACAGCGCCCCACGGGGATCTGGTTAGTATCGAGACGAGAGACGAGCCATACCAGGTTGAAGCCTCGGAGTCGGTTTTCCATACCTATACCAGAAACCGCTACTAAATACATGCTAAATGCACATGTCTCCACAATGCACACCTCATCCGATCCACTTTTCCATGGAACCCCACAAAGCTTGTAGCAGTTGCAGAGAATTGTCGAGTGTCTCGCTTGAAGTTTACTGCAACTATACAGTCAGAGGCTCAGAGGTGCCCAGTTGTGGCAAATACTCGAGCAGGACGCTTAATGTTATTATTATCTCCATGCATTTTCTTCCATGCAGCCGGAACATCAAATGGAAGTCTACTAACTTACTGAGATATAACTTGAGACCAATCCATGGGTTTGTATCCCGAAAGGGACTCTTAGGGCACATAAGCAACTTGGACAATGTCCCAGACCCCTGAGCCCAACTGGAATTCACGCTTGGTAATATCACCACCCCATGTCCTCGGTGTAGGTATGGCTATTACTCTGGACTCCCGAATCCTTGGTTGATCATGTGGGTCTGCAGTGCAAGCATTCAGTGGAAGTACAAATGTTATGGGACGATTTCCCTGATGTCAGAGCACCCCAATGCAACGTAACTGTTAGCCTCCTTGCTCAGCTTCTATTACATTTCTTTCCACCCTAATGACCTGGTTCTTTGTATGCTGGTCTTCCCATTAGATGAAGCACCAAAGTTGAGGGAGTTATGGAATGTCTCCAATTCGCTAATAAGGGACTTCCGAGTCGGAAGTGCTGCGGTTTCAACCTCTTGCCCACCCCAGCTTGAGACCGCGGCCATCTGTTCAACAAAATTCAATTGAAATTTGTACTAGCGATTTCTCTCTCCCATCAGTGTATACTGCGGAGGGTGATCGAAACGCCAACTGTCAGTCAATCTCCCTGAGATCTTTAGTCGGCCTCTGGCGGGGAGTGGTTGATGGTCGATGATTATGAGGTATGTTATGCATCATGTTCCAAGTATTGAGCAGAAAGTGTCTGTCCTTCAGCCTTTTTCCATGTCGAGTGCACCCACGACAATGCTCCGAGTAAGGGCACCTGATCATCTACTCCCACATACTGATACAACGATAGTCATCTGTCACTCGACGGGTGCATCTAGTGATTAAATAGCGTAAGCGAGAGGATGCAGTCAGAGATAATACGTACCGGTGATCACTACAAACAACTACAGCACAAGCCGTTTGATGAGGCACTGGAAAAAAATTCGGGTTGATACAGCGCACATATATAACTGAGTTGTGCTTACGGTTGAGGGCTTCAATAAATGACCCGTCCCACGCCGTCGTGTCATGACCTGAAAACCACCAGTGTGGATTAAAACCACGGGCGAGTTTCAGGGTACTGAGTAGTGAGCCCGAGGTACCTCGATGTGCATTTTGGTATCCTCCAGACCGTTGACAACATAGAGAAATTTGAACGAGAACAAGTCACTGGGAACGAAGGGGTATCTTTATTTGGAAACCGAGATTTGTGATGTGATGGTGACTTTGATCAACGAGAATTGTGTAATCATATCTATCATACTGACTTGTCTTTCACCCTCACGTCCCTCACCCTCGTATTCAACAAGTGCGTAGAAGCACATTGAAATAGCATGGTGCAGAAAACAAAAACAGAGGGTGCGTCTTTCTTTCTTTCTTTCTTGTCCCAACCCACCTTGTCCAACCATGTATCAATCACCACCAGCCGTCCACTTACCATGCGAACCATAGGTCCTTCCCAAGCTGAACAACTTCTACGTGTCACCTCAGGCATCGCAGCCGAACTCATCAAAGCACATGACTCCAATACTTCCGTTTCCCTCAACGAAATCCGTGCCCGCATCTCCAAAAAATATGGTTTTGGTGGTGTACCACGTCTGGTGGACATCATCAGTGCCATTCCAGATGAGTACAAGAAAGCATTGCTACCCAAGCTCAAGGCGAGGCCAATAAGGACTGCCAGTGGTGTACGTAGTATCTTAACTCTTTGTTTGTTTTTTTAAAAAATTCACTGATGGGTTTCTGTCTGGGTTGGTTATTGGGTGTACGTCCATACGTGGTTCACGAGATAGATTGCGGTTGTTGCGGTTATGTGTAAGCCACACCGGTGTCCGCATATCGCTATGACGGGGAATATCTGTGTGTTCGTAGACACATCCTCCTTCTCTCTCCTAGGAACGTCTTTGACTCATCCCGTCACTGAATCTATAGGTACTGCCCAGGAGGACCTGACTCGGACTTCGACTACAGCACACAAAGTTATACAGGTTACGAACCTACGAGTATGCGCGCGATCCGAGCGCGGTACGATCCATACGAACAAACAAGAGGACGTGTAGAGCAGCTGAAGAGTCTGGGACATAACGTGGACAAGGTACCGCTCACTTTTTCCCTTTACTTGCGTGATATTAAAGTGGTCATAGGTCGAATTCATCATCATGGGCGGCACATTTATGAGTATGCCAGAGGACTACCGAAATAAGTTTATCGCCCAGCTACACAACGCATTGTCCGGGTACACAGGGCTGGATGTAGACGAGGCAGTCCGGTACACGTTCTTCCCCATCTATATCCCCTTCGTCACTGACATTCAAACCCCAAATACCTAGTTTTTCCGAACAAAGCAAATCTAAAGCTATTGGCATCACCATCGAGACCCGGCCAGACTACTGCCTCCGCCCACACCTTTCCCAGATGCTACGTTACGGCTGTACTCGACTCGAAATCGGTGTCCAATCCGTCTATGAAGACGTCGCACGCGACACGAACAGAGGGCATACAGTTCGCGCCGTCTCAGAGTCTTTCCACCTTGCCAAAGATGCCGGGTTCAAAGTCGTTGCGCATATGATGCCCGATTTGCCTAATGTCGGTGTCGAAAGGGATCTAGAGCAGTTCAAGGAGTATTTTGAAAACCCAGCATTTAGGAGTGACGGGTTGAAGATCTATCCAACGCTGGTCATTAGGGGCACGGGATTGTATGAGTTATGGAGAACTGGGCGGTATAAGAATTATACGCCGAACGTTCTTGTGGATGTTGTCGCGAGGATTTTGGCGCTGGTGCCGCCTTGGACGAGGGTTTATCGCGTGCAGAGGTGAGTGGCTCGTTGGTGCCATTGGATTAAATTTTGGTGTTGACGCTGAGTTGTGCGCCAGAGACATCCCGCTGCCGCTTGTCACGAGCGGTTGTGAGAATTCGGGGAACCTACGTGAACTTGCTTTGAACAGGATGAAAGATTTTGGTGCTGTATGTCGAGACGTGCGGTTCCGCGAAGTTGGTGTGCGTACTCACCTCATACGCCTATTCTCCCTTAAAACCGTTTCGGCTCACCCAATGCTAACAGATTCACGAAATTCATCATAAAGTCCGTCCTGAATCTGTCGAACTTCTTCGAAGAGATTACACCGCCAACGGTGGATGGGAAACATTCCTCTCATACGAAGACCCGGAGAAGGACATCCTCATCGGTCTTCTACGCCTACGTAAATGCTCGGAAGAGGGTACCTTCCGGCCAGAGCTCCTCCCTGCTTCTCCTGACTCCGACTCCATGTCTGGAGGGTGTAGCATAGTTAGAGAACTACACGTATACGGCACAGCTGTACCAGTACATGGACGTGATCCGACAAAGTTCCAACATCAAGGCTTCGGGACGTTATTGATGGAAGAGGCGGAGAGGATTGCGCGGGAGGAGCATGGGAGTGTGAAGATTGCCGTTATTTCGGGTGTGGGGACGAGGGATTATTATCGTAAGTTGGGGTACGAGTTGGATGGGCCGTATATGAGCAAGATGTTGGTTTGAGGGAAAGTGTGGAGGTGGGTGGACGCGTATAATATTGTATGTAATTTATCTGCTTTGCTTTCTTTGAATTAATTTTAGAGCGGTCGTTTGTTCGGATCGCGTTCTGAGTCGGATTTATGGGCACTGAATACTGGGCTTTGATTGACTGATGTCAATATGGGCAATTTCAACATGGGAAGGATATTCAGAAGGGATGCACACACGTACAATAATTTACAAGAACGTGACGAAGGTATGTCACTGACATACCCTTATATACTCATGTTGGATCGGTTTTAATGCTGGTCATTGCACCTTCATTCGACCAGCAATGTCCCACACCTGCAGAGATCAAAAGGACCTCCTAAAGAGTAGATATACTATAGTCAAAGCTCCGGCATTCAAGGACGTCATCCGTCCTCGTGTGAATGAAGAGTTAACATGTTTCGTCACTCGGGCCCCCTTGCAACCTCCCGTGAGGCAAAGCTATTGGCTCACTATACCCGAAGGGACGAAGGATGTCGTATGTACGCTACGTGTCTTCTTCTTTGGCTGAAATTCCTATACCAATCCTGCCAGGTTCATATGCTCGGAGGCTTGCGCCTCGTTGATGGTGGTGTTTGCCATCTGGATCACCCATCTAACATTTCGAGCGGTAAGGATGAATGATTGTGGTAACCTGTTCGCTGAAAAACTTAAAGCTTATTGCCTTACAATGCTCATCGTCAAAACTGCATGACCATTTTGGCGCAGATTCTGGCCGCTACATTAATGTGAGCCACATAGGATAACCAACCCCGTGGTCCTTTCTCTTATTTGACTTCATAACAACGCATGCATCCCTCATTTTGTTTCCCAAAATTTGACTTCATTGTAGTTGATCCTTCCATGATTCCGAAATCAGGCCTTAATTCTCCATGACACTCGAGGAGACAAGCGATATGTCGGAGCAGAGGATGGTGGTCTGCGTGAATTTCCAGGAAATACTTCTTGTCCGCGTCCTCGGCCCTTCATCGCCCCAGGAAACCGTCCCATTATCTATTCTGTAAACCCGTTCTTAGTGGTCTTGAACGCATGCATTAGGATTCTCGACTATGGGGACCGCCATGGACAGCCTAACTTGCCACTGGATGCTCAACTGCTGTACAATAAGACTGTGCAACTGGGAGAAGCTATATCCTGGGAACCATCCAAGAGGTCCAACAACCAAGGAACCGGCAACTCGAGTGTAAATGTCAGCAATGTAGCCTCCGTACCGTTAGGCGACGACGAGAACGACGATGACAGTGATGACGATGATGAAGTGAAATATGAACTCCACGCTTTGGGAGGTGAAATACCACTGACATTGGAAGAAATTCCGGAAATGGCGGCGCGAAAAGTGGCCCGCATGGCTTATGGAGAGACTCTTATGGGAGGACCTATTGGTGTGTCATCCCGTGCGCTGTGTCACCCTCAACTAAGTGTTATTTTCAGACCATGACCCGACAGAAGAGGACATATCACTTCTTAAGGAACTGGGGTGCACGTTCAACCGGGTGATATATGTGTCAGTATATTGACTTGAGGCTCGCAGTGTCTTGCTAAGAAGCTCGTGGACACCAAACGGATGCGGTGATCGCTGGTACATTTCGTTTCAACAGATTAGGCGGATAGATAAGTGTCTTCATGTTACGTGGTCGCACCACGCTGTGGCTTCTTCGAGGCTGTAGCGAAATATTAGATGAATTGACGACGGATGAGAACTATGTGGGAAAAGCCCATTGGGTGAAATCCCTAGGGCTGGTTCCCTCTTTGAAAGCGTGTACGAATGAGCCGCGATCGGGTAAGTGGGGAGCTCTTACTGATGAGAGGTGGAAGCGCACTGGTGGACAGCCAGCCGCTTCCGGTGGGGAGGTGTAGGATCGGAGGAAAGGAGTGAACAAGCCGTGGTCTTGACTCTCGGCTGTCAAAGACGATAACTCATGGTAGATGGCGGTCTTGGATTCCGACACGGATCAACAAAGAGCCCGCGCAGAAACGGCGAGATGACCGAGGAGGACAGGCACCTCCTCATGGACCTCAGTCTTAAGTGCACAACCCGCTATATAGCTATGTCTGGTATACCAACCGAATTACTCCCAGTCCCTGGGTGAGCCAGCCAAGGAAGGCTCATTCAACTCATAGTTACTACCCTTGTCTGTTAGCGCGGTGACGCTCTCCATCCTTGCACACCCGCATAGCCGTTTTCTCGAGTCTAGGGCTTTGAAAGTACATTATGCCAAGTCTTCCACCATATTCATCTTGTCCAGGAGGCATGAGATCTGCTCATCGTAAACACGGAAGATTGTATCCATAGAGGACTCCATTGCAATAAGCCAATGATCAATGAGTGCTGGAGCTACGAGCAAGAGACACATTCTTCCTTTGAAGAACAGTAGAATTGTGAGCACAAAAAGCCTCAAGAGAAAGCACAAAGAAAGGACTAGTAGTACGATCTAGATTACGTTACCAAAGAAAGAGAGATGCACGGATCACTAGTCGATTTAACTGAGGAAAGAAGAAGTGGCTGGCTGACGAGATTAATCAAGACGAAAAACTATGTAAGACGCAAGAAATGCAGCAGAAACAGATACCTAGTAGATTAACGGATGAAGTAAATGAATGAGAGATTTCGTCCAAAGAGAGCCCATGGCGGAGTCAACGGAAAGGAGCGGTGAACTCGAAGCACAAATGACAAGCAACGAAAGCAAAAGGCAAGTGGAATTAAAGAACCAGCTACTCAAACCGATACCGCTTTCCCCTCCATCCCCACATCGGGAAACAGTTACCTCGACTGAGGTACACCATTCTGCACACGGGCATTCATACCACTCACATACATACGGCTAGCACCACCAACCGTGCTCGCACTCTCCGGCGGACTATATGGACTCACGAGCGGCAAGAACCCCGAACTCGAACTCGAGCCCGAATTCGGCGCTAGAAATCCACCACTGACGGGAACATCCCCTTGTATACCACTCCCATTCAGATGACTAGCAGAGGAAAGCAACGCAGCATCAAACGGCTGTGTCATCCCACTTCCCGGACTCATTCGGTCACGTCTGGGTGAAGGCAAGAACGGCATTGAGGGTGAATGCGAAGGTGAAGAGGAACTCGAATGTGATTGTGAATATGTGGGTGGAAGCACTAGCGGGTGGTTTTCGGGCACGGAGGGAAACGCGTCGAAGAGGTCGGAATCTAGTAATGACGAGTTCAAGTTCGAGCTTGTCGAAGACACCGAAACCCAAGACGATGGTCGCATCGCGTGCGTACCTGGTGGTGCGGTATCCGTTCTCCTACGCATATGTGACGCGTATCCACTCGAAGGCGATTCCGATGAGAAATTATTTGTCCGTGCCACAGGCTGAGGCGTCGATGATCTGCTGGTACCTTCAAAGTCGAATGAGAGGGAGAGAGAGGTATCGGATGATTTGGGTGGGAGTGGTGGGAGGTAGGGCGAGGGTGATGCTTGTGGAGTTTGTGATCTAAGCGAAGTTGTTCGAATGGGTGGTTGAATCACCACATCCTTATCCTCAGAGCTGCCCAACGGTAGGATGATATTGGGTAAAGGTGGTAATGCAGGTGGAGGTTCATTGCTCATCCGACCTACCAACATATCAAAACCCTAGATCAGCAACAGATTCAACATGGTCGGCAAAGACACTCACTAGATGCGCTATGCGTGCTCAGAGTACTAGCCCCACTCTTCGTCCTCGCTCTCTGCCACATCTTCCCAGCAAACGTCGCCGCCCTCGCAATACTTGAACTCTCCCGCCCTTCTTTACCCTCTTTCCCCTTCCTAGACGGCGAAATCGAAGGCCACGACATCGCACCACCAGCACCTCCCTTTCCAACTTCACCAAGCTCAGATGCGACATCCGGAGGTGTCACAGCAGTAGGCACCGAATCCTCAGACGAAATCTCCGACGAAGTCGATACGCTGTTCCTCGTATGCCCATCCCCACTTCCACCATGCCCATCCTTATGCGACTTTGACGCAAGCCGACGGAAACTCGGGAATTTAGATTTCGGGGATTTGGAAGTCAAACTCGCGGGCTTGCCCATCCCAATCTGCTCCTCCGGTGTCTTCGGCCTCAACCCATCCTCCTTGACCGAATTCAACAAATGCGGGACAGAAGGCGACTTGAACCGTTTACTATAATACGGTTGCTGCGCATCCCCAGCATCCATGGAGCTCGTAGTTGTGGTTAACGTCGCAGTCGACCCAAGTCTCTCTCGATCCTCATCTACATGCATCAATGCCGTCGCACCCACAGCAACATTCTTCGCCCGCGCGAGGGTATTCCTAAACGTACTCCTAATCTTGCTCTTGGCTTGTTCCTCCCGCTTCGCTTGCAACTTGGCCAACGTCCGCCGGTTCTCTTCAGCTTCTTCTCGTGACAAACGACGGATTTCAACTCCATCAGCACGTTTGATGATAGTCTCATGACTGCCGTCGCCGTCTTCGGGACCGCTAACAATAACAGGAACTGAGGATTCGGTGGGAAGTGATCCTTTTTCAAGCGATTGTTCGAGGAGGACAGTGCTTTGCAAGAGGTCCGTGAGGTCTCCAAAGCCTGGACTTGGGGGAATGACAGGGGCGGAAGAGGACGATGCTGTAGTGGTAGTAGTTGGAGCCATTGCAGATACTGTCCGCCTGACTTGTGGAGTTTGGGGAATGAGAGGACCTTTATTGATCACAGGTTCAACTTCCCGCCTCTTGTGATGCACGACGGCTTTAAATGGGGTTTGAGCGGTGGTATCACCAACGGAATGAGGCCTCTGGGGAAGAATCGTAACGGATCCATGCTCTGCCTCGTCCACGCGCTCCTGCATGCCTTCGTCTTCATCTAGGTCGCGTTTTTTATCAGGTGGGGTAGGAGGGTAAGATACTAGATCTGACTTTCTGGGCAGTGCGCTCGTTGGACGGCTGGAGGGTAGGAACATCGGGACTCCACGACTCGTCGATGGCGTAACACGCTGCGCGACCTGGATATGGCTCGGGCTCAGTTCGACCATGCTCAGGGGTCGGATTGGACTGATATTATCACTCCCGATACTTGGCGTGGGGAAAGAAGACGAAGGAGCTCGCGACGACTCCGATTCGTGAGTAGGTGGAAGAGAAAACTGTGGTGCATGAGGTGTAGTCGGTGACGATGGAACTTGTGCGGCATCCTCCACAACTTCGTCCTCCGAAGGTAAAGGTGCAACCTCCACTTGCTTGACTTTCTCAACCCTGGAATCATTCTTCGCATCCACAGAAGAGCAAATCGCGTCCGTCTCTGACCCACTGCGCTCCAGATGTGAGGACGCAAGAACGTCACTCGGGAGAGGTGGAGATAAAGGGAGGGTCACACCATCAAGTGATAAAGCCGGCGGAGGCGCTTTCTTGACCACAGACTCTACTTTTGATTGTTGAGGTTGAGGCTCCGGGTGAGGTTCCGACAACGCCTGTCCCAGTGACCGAGTCGAAGAGGGTTGAGACTCCAGGATGGAAGCCATAGGAGGTGGCGAGGAAATAGCCATAACGGGTGAAATGATGGCACTCTCATCATCACTGAAGATAACTTCCGGTATGCTTGGAACCATTTGCGAGGTATCAGTGGGTGGACTGCCGAGGCCCGCGGCTCGGAGAAGGAGCTTATGTGAGGAAGGAACTAGAGATGGGGATGGAGAAGGAATGACGGCTGGTTCGGAAGGAGAGAGTTGAGTAGATTGGTTGATTGAGTTGCCCGAGACTTCCTTGGTGGAATCATTACTGGAGATAACGTTGATAGATGGAACAGGAGAGCTCTCTGGTTCCACAGCGGCTGGAGGGTCAGGTTGGGAGTGTTGATGGGATGCATCCTCGGATGAGCTTGAGGACAATGTTCCCTCAACTGAAGACGGTTTGGCGGCGCGGACGTCTTCTCCATCGGTATGTCTTGGAGCTGGCTCCTGTACTTCTTCCTCCTCCACTGGAGGGGGTCCAATAGCCAGGGTATTCTCTGCCACGTTGGTGCTCTTCCCTATAGGAGTCATATTTTCAGGAGACACAGTCGTATCACCCTCAGAAATCCGCGCTTCCTCGATCACAACGGCTGGGGCATCCTGAAGTGGAGCCTTTTCTGCTATCCCGGCAGACTCTAACGCGGTGGCAAACGACGAAGGGGGAGGTGTAGAAGTAGCCCTAGGTATGGCGTCCAACGAATTCACATCGTTCACAACAACGCAAGGGGATTCAGGTGGCGAAGACAATGAAGGGGAAGTTAAGGGGGTATTGTCGTGATCAAAATAATTGGTCGTGATGTTTACGTTTGACAAAGAAAATGAGCGTCGTTTTTCCGTGCCTGCACCCGCACTCGACGGACCAGGTCCGTAACCCAAAGGTGAATTGGCACGTTGAGGATGTGCACTCCCATTTCCACCCGGGCCGCTGACCACTCGGACGGGTTGGGGAATTCGATTCCCGTACAGCTCGCCTTGGCGTCGAGGATGCCCGTCGGCGAGTGGTGGTGCACCTAGGCCGAAACTACCACGGGGAACAGGGACACCGCCTTTTTTCTCGAACCGGGCGATCTTTTCGCGTAGGCCGCTGGCAGTGTTGGGTGGGGTGCCGGAGTGGGGGGTTGGTTGGGGAGTAGGGGATATGGAGCGTTGTGCAGAGGAGGCATTGGCACCTGTGCGTTGTTGAAGAGCTGCAATACGCTCCTTGAGATTTACGGGCGGAGCCTGCACCCTTGAAGATGACCTGAGAAAAGACATTAGATGGAAGTGTGAAGTTGGAAGTTGAACATTGACGTGCATTCAAAGGTGCGTTGAGTGGATGTGGTTGAGGTGATTTCTGAGTCGGAAAGGCGACCAGACGAGCCTGCGACTAGCAGCTGTGAACCGACTGGAAGAGGAAGATAGATGTTAGTGGGAGAAAACGAACATCAAATAATGATGCCTCTTTACAACTGTGCCTTCCAGTCTGTCGTCAATTAGGAACCCGACTTCCCATTTGGCTCTGTTTGGTTGCCATGCCTTTGCACAATCTTCATCCCTGAAACCTTCTCCGTCCCTGCTTCCGATCCAGAGACCCCCTCAACGGTGGCTTCTGCCCAATGCGTGTGATCATGGCTACCCAGTTTTCAGTTGTCGTATGTCGCTTGTGTTTGTTCTCGACTAATTCATGACCCAAGTCTAGCCCCGAGTGCCGCACGTTGAGTTGAAAAAATTAGACGCGCCCGCAAAAAAAATTTACGTATATTTCACCTAGCATTCGGGCAAAGAACATAAAATTATTTGTGATGCTGGCGTTTCCGGTGGAGATCGTGGGTATCACTCCAAATGTTTGATCAATCTGGTTGATCAACGCAAGGATCTCTGATGGTCAAAGGGTTGATGATATGTGCAAGTTGTATACATAACTTCACAGCCATAGTCACTCCAAATTATTAGCCATGGTTCAAGCCCAGGAGGAGGACCAGAGCATCCGCGTTCGGGTTCCGCACAACTGTCGGAGAAGGAGCGGTTAAGGCAATTCCGAAGTTTCTGGCTTCCAGTTTCAAGTACATCCTTTCAGAAAAACCTCCCAGTTGATAGAGAGGCTTCTTGGTAACTTTCGTCACTGGGGTAGGCAAAATCTATTTTTAGCTTGCCATATACTTCTTGCTCGTAACTAGGGCTGGATTGAGACCTCCTTGTGTTAAAAACATATTTCAAATTCACACGGTAATAACATGTTTTTAACATATTTCACAACATGGGGGTCGATCGGGGCGTATGAATATTGTGAAATTCAGCACAAGGAATTTTGGCCGCCCTCAGAAAAGTTTCGTGTCTACTAATCCCTGAATATTCTTTGCACCTTGAAAACATTATCGATGCTTTCCATTCAACAATGGCAAAATCTAACTCATCACTCGTTCCAACACCAAGTGGAATGTTGCCGATTTTGTCAAGCTCGATAGCCCTGCACTCAAAGCTTTGATTCTTCGAAGCCACCTGGCCATCCCGATGACTGGAATATGGATGACTACCTCTAGTACTGGGTTTCAAACAACTTGATCGTGCTTTTCCTCTTCGAAATGTCGCCTACATCCCTTAGTACAATAAAACTTATGTAATACATTTTTCACTGTTTTTACTCGGTGAATCTCACATTGATAACTCGACCGATTCTGATTATAACCCAGGCCTACTCGTAACCCTGAAAAATGCTGGGTAGACACGCGAAACTCGGGCAATGAATTTTGATGTCGAGGCCGGATCTACGACTGAGCAAACTGCAATGCTTACTTGAGCTATTGCTGTGACGCTGTCCCTGGTGGGACCAAAGCAGGCATGGGAAAGTTGTCCCGCGTCCAATCAAAGGCGGGGCAGCGGATCTCTGGCTCTGGATGGCGGAATGGCAGAATCCCTCAGAGTGATGGAACACAGTCAATACTTTTCTCTTGATGACAGCCACGGATGCGGTTATTGAGTAATGCGACGGATGTTGGGAGCGTGGCTGGGGATGATGGCTTTTGTTTGTCGTTGTTGATAGTTGTAACATTGGTCGCCCATCCGTTACTCAAAATTCTTGTCTTCCCCCAAGCTCGCCGTGCCACACAACGACCAGGAGGTTCTACAGGCTGGCAGAACAGTCCTGACGCAGCGACTGTCTCCATCTCTGTTCACGCTGTTCTCGTCGTGTACACCACGTCCAGTGCCGCTCTCACCTTTACTGGTCTGTTCTCTCACCTGTACATTCTCGCGCTTTCGTTAACATCGACATATCCTTTAGGTACCAAAATTCTTCAACGGGTCATAGCAGCCCACGCTAATTAGCGACTCGACTCACACCTCTGCCGCCTTTAAACCATCCAGTCCAATTTGTCTCTCCCCATGGCTAGCCCACACTCAGGCTATCCCCACCAGGGTCCCGCCTATTATCAGCCATCTCCTCCACCCTCCCATGTCTACGGGAACCATAGCCCTGGACCCGGGCATTCCCCAAATCCATATCCATATCTCTATCCTCCCCATCCACCACCACCTCACATGAATTCCCACCACAACACCCTCCATCACCATCCACCCACGTCTGGGCGTATAAACGGACGTGGGGGTTCTTATGCAAACCGCAATGGACATGGCCACCCTCACATGTACCACCAAAATTTTCATCCGCCTCAACACCAGACCTATCCCCATCCACTTCTGCACGCTCCCCACCCCCAACACCCTCATGCACAACATCCCACAAAGTTCCCTCACCCATACACTCCGCCTTATCCTTACCCTTCCCCAACATCTGCTGGACCGTACTCGCCTTCTTGGCAGGCACAGCAGCCGCAGTCTCCCCTTCCAAAACAATTATCTATGCCTCCTCCCAGAGGATTTTCCCCCGCTTATTATGAACCACCTCCGGCGCCTCCACCACCCCAGATTCCTCCACCGGTAGCAATAGCCCCTGAACCCCCTGCGGCCGCTGAAGCTGTTACCGGCCCGGCCGCCGTTGCTGTTTCTTCCCCGCCTGTACAGCAACAACAACCTATCGCTGCGCGAACGGGGCAGCCTGTAGAGGCTTCTGAAGCGCCGGCTGTTCCGAAGGAAGAAGCTGTTGAACAGTCAGAATCGGTTCAGGACACTGCGTCGACGGAAACCCCGGCCGCGGCAGTTTCTGATGCTCCTACTCCTGAATCTGTTGACCCGCCTAGCACTACGTACACCATGGGAAGCATATCGAACAACCCCAGCACAGACACAAACATCCCACTCTCGCCCACTCAATCTGTCTCCAGCACGCGATCGCAGTCTCATAAAGCGTCTTTGCCTAGTCCCGTTGCATCGATCGCTATCTGGTCACGACGTCCCGGCGACCCATCAAAAGCTCCTGGAATTATTATATCTCCCCGTGCTCGACCTCCATCCAACATTGTCCAGAAAGCTTTGGATGCCCGAACTCCCCCTGCTTCCCCGAAATCTATACTCGTTACGCTCCCAGAAGAGTCGATAGAGGAAAAAGAAAGGACTCATGAACAGGAACGGTCTGTTGAAACCCAGCCTGAATCGCCCTCAGTTCAAGACAAAGATGTTTCCGCTTCAGGGGTTGGTTTGACCTCCTCTGCGACGGAAGCCTCGCGGATTGACTCAACTATCTCGTCATCCGCCGTTACAGAGGTTACGGACGCGCCTACACTCCCTGGGTCCCCCATTTCGACGAACACTTCAATTTCGGTGACCGGTGGAACACCTGTTAAGGATGCTGGTGTTACTACAACCACAGGCACGATTCCTGTTGTCGTTGCCGATGGAAAGACAGACGCGACACCCACTGTTACCACAACTACTTCGGCGGCTGGAGTGTCTACATCGACATCCACTACCCCCGTTGCTTCCACCTCAAAGACTCCCGAACCCGAATCAAAGCCAACAACCACTTCTGCACCTGCTTCTTCCTCTTCTCCAGTTCCAGCTCCGGCTCCGGCACCGACAGCACCTGCGCCCAAATCCTGGGCTTCCCTTTTCTCTTCCGCATCATCCACACACCAACGCGGCACCCTCCCTACTTCATCTGTCGTAGGCATCTCAATTCCCGCGCCGTCCACATCAACCTCAACCCCCGCCATTGCCGTTGCGCCTGCAAAAAAATCTGAGCTGCTTACTTTACTTACAAATGGTCCGAGTGGTGCGAGTGCGAGTGTGATGCAAAGGATTCGGACGCGAGGATTGATTAACTCGGGGAATATGTGTTTTGCGAATGCGGTGTTGCAGGTGTTGGTTTATTGTCACCCGTTTCAGAGATTGTTTATTGAGTTGGGGAGGTTGCTTGGGAAGGAGGGTGAGAGGGGTGGGAGTGGGAGTGGGAGTGGGAATGGGAATGGGAATGCTGGTGGAGGGAAGCCGGTGAAGAGTCAGACGCCGTTTATTGATGCTACTGTTGAGTTTTTGAAAGAGTTCGTGGAGGAGGAGAGGGAGCGGAAGAAGAAGGATGGTGCATTTGGGATTAGTGGGAAGGGAGGGAAGGAGAAGGAGAAGGAGGTGTTGAGAGATGAGGATGGAGCGGGGGAGGAGGATGAGTGGTCTGAGTCATTTTTGCCGTCGTATTTTTATGAGGCTATGAAGGAGAAGAAGAGGTTTGAGAGCATGCGGGTAAGTTTTTTTTTGTGTTGGACATAGTTGATGATTAACACGTTTTTGAACAGAGTGGCCAACAAGAGGATGCGGAAGAGTTCCTGGGATTCTACCTTGATACTTTGGAAGAAGAGTTGTTGTATATACAAAATAGCCTGGCGCCCCCGCCCAAGTCGTCATCGAAACAGCATGTTGAGGAGAAGGAAGAGCCGGAGCCACCTGAAGAAGAGGGATGGTTGGAGGTGGGTAAGAAGAATAGGACGATAGTTACGAGGACGGTGAGTGCTTTGACGTCCTCCAATCGCCTAGGAAGATTGACGCCATAGTATTTTAGATCAAAGCTGTTGAAAGTCCGATTACAAGAATATTCGGTGGGAAGTTCAAGTCGACGCTCAAGGCGCCCTCACAGAAGGATTCAGTGCTCGTGGAAGACTGGAGATCACTAAGACTGGATATTCAGGTATGCCCATCGCATCCGCCTTCAGGGTACGAGCTCGAAACTGACATTGTGGCGACAGCGCGACTCAATACATAACATCCAAGATGCCCTTTCACACATCACGCACCCCCAACCTATACAAATGACAAACCCAGCGCGACCGGGCGTGACGATCGACGCGAGCCAGAGGGTGTTGATTGAAGCGCTGCCACCGGTACTGGTGTTGCATGTGAAACGGTTCTGTTATGACACGAATGTGGGTGGTGTTGTGAAGGTGACGAAGCAAGTACGGTTCGAGCCCGAGTTGGAGATTGGTTCTGGTAGGTGTTTGAGAGACGTGACTATTCGTGAGTCCAGCAGACTGATGCGTTTGGTTGTGCAGATATGATGGCGCCGACTGGGAAGCGTCCTCAATCGACGAAATATAGATTGTTTGGTGGTATGTCTTTCCCGTGTTCCCTACACTCTTGATTTGAGATGCTGATTCCCTTTTGCAGCTCTTTACCACCACGGTCACTCAGCATCAGGCGGGCATTACACTCTGGACGTTCTTCACCCGAACCGGTACCCGGGCGCGAAGCTCAAGGAGGGTTGGGTGAGGATTGATGATGAGCTTGTGAGTGATGTGAGACCGGAGGATGTCTTTGATGCGTGGGAGAAGGATGAGACAAGGAACGCGTATTTGTTATTCTATAGACGGATACGTGCATGAGCGTGGCTGAGGCGAGGAGAAGTGGGCTTTTGTAGTTCTGTGTTGTGATGCTTTGTTGTTGCTTTCTACCTTAGTTTTTTCTACTCTACTTTCAACTAGAAGCTCATTCCTTGAGCGTATTCTCAAAGTTTTTGAGTTGGATCTTGTGAGAATTGTTGAATGTATCATGGGTTTTCTGACTGATGTTCTCCTTGTTCAACAACGTAGGACGTGAACGTCAGAATGGGGTCAGGTTCGGCACCGATAAGCCTTTGAATTGAGTCGGTCAGGTGACTGATAACTAGAACTGACAGACGAAAACGTTGCTTATAAGCACTCACTGGCAGTGTCAGTTTGACCTCAATAGTCTGAGAAAAAGCTCTACACTACGCAAAATGTCGACACAAGTATCTACGCAACAAACCTCGCGTGTGCAAGGTGGGAGACAAGGAGGTGGTGGGGGTCGGGGAAAGGGTGGTCGGAGGGGAGGAAATGCCGCAAGGCGAGGCGGGGGTGGAGGTTCGAGTGCCGTCAAGGACAAACGGAAGGAAAGGGAGAATCAGGTAGACGAGAAAGTCGAAGGTGTTGCTGAAACCAGTGCTACGGACCCGACCACAACTACAACGATGGTAGGAGGAGAGGATGCAGGAGAGGACGATGTGTGTTGGATTTGTGCGGAGCCGGTTAAGTATTGGGCTGTGTCGGAGTGCAACCACAGGACATGCCATGTGTGTGCGTTGAGGCTGAGGGCGCTATACAAGAAGACGGACTGTACCTTTTGCAAGGTGCGACTGGTTTACCCTTTTTTGAAGGGAGATCTAATCTAATCTGCTATTCTTCTTTTTCCCATTCCTGTTCTCTGATGTTTGTAGGAACCACAACCAATGGTCATATTTACTGCCTCTCCGGATACAGAATTCAGCGCGTATAAGCCAGAGGACATACCCTACAAAGATGCCAAGCTCTCGATTTATTTCGAGACACAGGAGATGATGGAGGAGACACTGATCTTGCTCAAATTTAATTGTCCAGACGCAAGCTGTGACTATATTGGAAATGGATGGGCAGATTTGAAGCTGCATACGCGAGCTGTACACGGAAAGTTGATGTGGTTCGTTGCACTTTCCAATCGTTTCTGTTCGCTTGGAATGGCGTTGATATTTTGGCTCCTTCTGTGTGTTTTAGTGATCTATGCATTCGACATAAAAAGGTCTTTTCACACGAACACGCGCTTTATCCGCCCAGCATCCTCCCGGTGCACTTACCGTCAATGCATCACCGGCATGTAAAGCAGATCCCGAAGGAGAAGGTTGAGGGCGGTGTACACCCTATGTGCGAGTTCTGTCGGGAATGCTTCTTTGGTGTGGATGAGCACTATAGTCATATGCGGGAGAGGCACGAGGAATGTTTTATATGTAAGAGGAATGGGGTACAGTTTCAATAGTAAGTAACCATCCTCTCCGAAATCTAGTAGAGTTGCTAATGGGAATTTGTAGTTTCCAAAATTACGATAGTTTAGTAAGTATACATCCAATCCAAATCCGAAACACTACTGGACAACCACTCCTAGGAACGGCATTTCAATACCGCGCACCACCCATGCACCCAACCTGAGTGTCGAGAACGGAAATTTGTTGTATTCAACACACTTTTAGACCTCCAAGCTCACATGGTCGAAGAACACGGAGCAAACATGAGCTCCAGGGACAAAAAAGATGCACGCAAGGTGGCGGCGGAATTCCAGTTCGAAGAGGTCGGCATTGGACGGGGAAGACGTGGCGGAGGAACAGCTAGAGAACGCGATAGAGAACCCCCACCGGGGTTGCAGCAACCTCGCCCGCAGGCCCAGGCCGGTCCGAGCACATCTTCATGGCCACAACCTGGAGCTACAAATGGCCGAAGGGCTGCATTCGGGTCGAGTTTGACAGACGGGAATGCGCAGCAACCTGCTCGCCCATCGCCTAGTGGTTCAAGTTCGCCCCTCATTCCGGATGTTGATCCTGCTGTTGCTGAGTGCGTATTATGAATTTCCTTCTTAGTGGTGTTGACAACAGATTCGTAGGCGCCACATGGCATTTATCTCTCGCGTTCAATCGCTGGCGCCGAATCCAACGAATGCAGTCCCTGCCGTCAAGGCTGCTGTCCGTGGCTATCGAGCGTCAGAATCTAGTGCTCGCGACCTTATCTTAACGATCTTCAATGTCTTGGATAACAATCTCGATCACACGGCAAGTATCGTGAATGGCCTCGTGGACCTACTTGACGAAGAGGAGAAGAAACAAGACTTACTGGCATCATGGAGGGGCTTTAACATCGAGGTTCGTGCTCTCGCTCATCCTTCTTTCATCTTGGGTTAGGCTGATGATACTCGCAAAAAAGCAACGACAACAATTCCCTGATCTCGTTCCTCAGGCCATCGGAAGCGAATACGCAGGGATTACGTCCGGTCGTGTCCTGAACGCAAAGAATTCAACAGCCTCGCGTTCATCCAGACCTTCACGACAAGTCTGGGATCGCGTCGCTGCTGCTGCATCCTCCTCCTCCTCGCAACCACGCCAGACGCAAATTACCCAAACTCGAGTTGATCGTTTCCCTCCCCTACCAGGATCTTCTTCTACCCCTTCGTCAACGCCAACGCCGGCACCGGTGCCAGCCTTCCATCAACAAAAGCATACCACAGCTTGGTCTGCTAGCGCTGGGGCAGCCGCATCGCCCCGTGCAATCGAACCTCGTAGCATTCCCGCAACCCGTGTTTCGAAGAACCAGCCAAAACCGCCGAAATTGGATAGTTCTTTGTTTCCCGAGTTGCCGTCGTCAAGGGCTGCGAAAGAGAAGCCGAAGGTCAGTGGAAATGTGTCGCTGAGGAATATTCTGGGAAGTGGTGCGCCACCAGTTTCCGCCTGGACTGGTAGTGGGAGCGGGGATGGAGGGTCTTCAAGTGTGGGTGTGGACGGCGTTAATGTGGAGGGTGAGGTTGATGAGGGCGGTGCTGGGAAGAGGGGGAAGAAGGGGAAGGGGAAGCAGAAACAGACGCTATTTACGCTTGGTAGTTTTCCAGCGTAAGGGAGGATTTGGTGACGTGTGGGAGATCTTGTTAGGCCCACCTCTTTTGACATAGACTGTTGCTTTGGTGCAGACTTTGACGTCTTGTTGTTTCGCAAATGTGACGGCTCATTTCTGCTTGGTTAGTGTGGCCCCTGTTCGTGGATAAGGTGATGATCTTGGTTGGCTTGTGTCGATTTCCTAAAAGAGAGCCACAAAGGTAGGAGCCGAGAAACTGGCAATGCCAATGCCGAATCAGTTTGGTTTTCTACTAACAAGTAGCATCACCAAAGAGACAAGGTATTCTTCGGAGCCCTTCTGAAGTTGCGATATGGAGAGTAGCCAAAATCCTGTCGGTGGCGTTCAAGATTCCCTGAAAGTTTAAGGCTAAAGGACTGCACGTCACCCCAGTACCAGAGATTATGGCAACATTTCTCATTATGCGATGGTGTCGTGGGGTACAAGCAAAGTCTAGCTCCATTGAGGGCACTTTGCCACCTTTCAATCACAGCTGAAACTTGACCAAAACTACTTTACTCGTTTAGTGGCAACTCGTCCCAGAAATGCGTCCCAACAAGATATTCAAGAATGGAGAGATTTGCAGCCGTAGATATAGATCACAGAATTATCGGCTGGGGGAAGCAGATGGCAATCAGGGGGATCAAACTCATCTAAGCAAGCTTGCAAGGAAATCCGTACCCTTGATATCGCCAGAACAACAGGCAGGTTCACCTGGAGAGCTAACCACAGAGACATTAGAAGATGTCGATGAGTAACTCGATGGTGGTCAATTATTCACCATTTATTTAAATCGTCCTGAGACTCGTACTCATGGCGTGTGCAGTTATAGCCAACTTGACCCACATTGTTTATGTCGTCCTGCAGAAAGGGGAAATACGTGGAGAGTTTGAGGGAAGCACAGCAAACAGAAAGTTCGCGCTCGAAGCAAAGCCTCTCAGAAGTAACACTAAGAGGGATTGAGAGAGTGATGAGAACGAATAATTTGGTGTACATAATCGGCTGGTCGACGATAAGGGTTGGGTGAGTGGCCCGTCAAGAGGGGTAGTCCAAAGAACACGGGGAATCGACATGAAGCCCTCTATTTGAAGGCGGGCGGATCCCGGTGGAGATAAAATGGGCGTAGTTAGTGGGCGTGCGGATGATGGAACCTTGAACTGGTTTCGTCGTCCAACAAGCAGAACTAGTAATAGCCTGGTCCGAAAATTAGCAAATCCCACAAGTCATTCGGGTTTTGGTACTCCTTGAGTGCGTATGTGTTGGAGACTGTAGGAGATCATGGGCACAGGGGTCTGAGATGAATGAAATTGGTTGATCCGTTAGGGATTTTGCAAGGACACTGCAATGTTTGTCAGACACTTAAACTATCTCCTGAGTCTGTCTGCCATTCAGAGGTGCGTCTGTGGCTTGAGAGACATGCAGCGAAAATAGAGTGCTTCGTCTAGTCCTAGTAGAACTGAGTGAGTCGTAGATCCCTGGATTGAACTCAACGCCAGAATCATACGTATTGTGTTCTTTGAAGTGGAAATCATGTTCCCAGCAAGTCATTTCTTGTAGGAGGGCCGCCTGTGACACATCGCCTATACAAAGTATCCGCGCTTGCCTTACACCTACAGCCCATTCGGCTGGGCAAGTCGTCACCAGACCCACACCTGGTGCCGGTGGGACGGATCGTGGTAAGGCAAGGTGGTATACCAGGGGGATAGACACTCCATGAATAGCGGCGTCAACAAAAAAGGCGAGAGGGGATGAGAGAGGGAGACTTTAGATGGCATTTTTGTTGGACGGCTGAAGACAGAGACGTCACCCCGGCCTAGGAATGGGCTTTGCTACAAACTGAAAATGAGTTTGGGCTCGAACTCTGGTAGCACCGCTTCTTTGTCACTTGAGGAGCTCGTTATATCAGGTCCTTTGCGATCTACAAAAGAATACGGCATTATTTGCCCTGGACGACATCCTTCTTAACCACCAGTGGGTCCTATTTACTTCGGAGCCAGTAGTGAGACAAACAAGCACCTACAAAGGGCTTGCCTCCCCTCGTCAATGTCACTGCTACCGAATTTCCTGTAAAAGTCAAACCAACGTCGAATCTATTCACCGTAGATGTGATTCTGTTTTGTGATTGATCCTATGTCATCATCAAGAGCAGAATCTCAGCATTCGCATTTCGGCCGGCGTCGGTCCAACACTGCGCAATCTGTCCTGCGGCCCCCGCCACCTCCCGCACCAATTCCCCTCAAGGTTGGCGACTCACGGATATTCAACCTATGGATACATGAGACCAAGGATGCCGCAGGTGTTTTGTTCAATCATTCATCGTGGCCAGGGGTTATGGAGGGAGATCTAATGCGGGTCAATAAACATGGGTCGGATAATTTGGACGATTCGTTTTTATTCTTCGTTCCGAAGGAGGATCAGTGTCCAAGAACACAATTGCAGGTGAAGGCTGCTTGTGGCTCCGATAATAGTCAAGCTGAAGGCACGCCTTTCAGATATCGGTGCCCAAGCCTATCGCGGATGCATTCAATCTCAGAAATAATGGCGAAGTGTCTCTGACAAAGGTTGGCTTACTCCTTTCTCAATGAGTTTCGTCCGTTAAACATCGGAAATAGGTGGACAGAGGAATATGGACTGCGAGTTACATTGAGTTCGTCTTCCAGGACCAGTATTTGGGTCGTAATGACATGTGGAGGCTTGTGGAACAGTTGGTGGGGCAATGTGCTCACACGAATCAAGAGGTGTCTTTTGTGGGAGCGGTTGTGGCCAAGATACAGAACATTTATGTCAAGGGGAAGAAGGTTCGTCCTGTTTTACGATCAAGAAAGTAACTCAATTGTTTTGTTCAGGTCCCCTCAGCGGTCGTGGCTTCGTCAACTCGGCCCATCTTTCGCTCCCTTTCCGCAAAAGTAACCATCTTCATTCAAGTGTGTCGCGAGCTTTGGGAGTTTAGCGGCGATGGTGAACGTTACAACGAGAAGATAGTCCACTCCTTCCTTCCTGCCCTTTTCGTTAAGTGGCGAGAGGCTGCTACTAACCACACTGTCACCATCGTCCTCATATCACGCGTATTTTACGAAGACTGCGAAATGCAAGGTCCTGTACGCGACGGTGCGCGTCGAGATGAGAGGGGCAATTGGTACAAGGACTTCTACAAGGTTATCACCGATCATGAAGTCCTTCGCGAATGGAAGCGGACACTGGTCAGCCTCAAGGATTCGTTTTGGGATTTTCAGCGCGAGATCCTCCTGACGCATCACTACCGTGCTGCACGGGATGTCAAGGCGGATGCGCGCCCTCGTCTTGTAGGCCGACTGTCATATGCCCACGACGGCCCAATTCTGGAGGCAATCAATCTTGGGCTCAATCCCACTGAGACCCATTATATCGACCGTTCACTGTCCATAACTGGCGCGACAACCATCCTTATCAGTCCCGGAACTGGCTACTTCCGCGTCAACAAGAAGCTGTTACGCTTGACCACGGCTCGGATGCTTGACCAAGGCTCCGTCCTGGACCTTATCCTTTTAACCAAGCCTCCCTTGCACCAAAGCCCGATCTTCGGTTTCCAGGGTACGGAACCAGAGACTAGGATCGAGATTGAGAGTAAATCTGCGGATCCGTTGGCCAGTGACCCACTGTGGGGTGGCGACGATGGTAATCATCCTAATACAGAAGAGCTGAAGACCTTCTGGTGGGAACCATTCTGGATTTCGACGACTTTTTGGGATAAACAAATGGACCTCCCGTTCAGGAAGGACCGGTGAGATGCCACCTTTATACTTGACGCTTCTTCTTACCCTCATACCTTGTTTCTTGTTGTAGATTCATCGCGTGTGCCAAAATGCATGAAATACAGATGCTTGGTCTCCTAGAGGCTGACGTCTTGTCGAGCATCGAAGTTCCGTATCTGCCAGATAAGCCACCGGCGACCATTGGAGACATGGATACGGACGAACAGTGGTCACTGAGCAAAGCTGAGGCAGACAAATTCGACATGGATGTCTTCTCTTTGCGAACCAACTATACCATTCCCCCCTCCAATAGACCCCCTCACGCTCCATCCTCCCGTTCCTCTGAAAAGAGGAACCG
Organism: Podaxis rugospora; assembly: GCA_018524415.1. NCBI lineage: Eukaryota > Fungi > Basidiomycota > Agaricomycetes > Agaricales > Agaricaceae > Podaxis > Podaxis rugospora. Next base: position 40,028 of record JAEUWL010000111.1, on the reverse strand, counting down.
TGCCTTGACTGCTTCGAGCACAATCACAACTATAGAAGAAAGCCCGAGGCGTATAATCAAGGATCTACCTGATGAGACGTCGGCTGCAAATATGCTTACACCGGCGACAGCTACCGGTTTGAGCTCATCTCCTTCTCAGGCGTCAATTCACTCTGTTCGCTCTGCGCTCACTAAACTTTCCAATGCATCCACTACTTCGAATCAATCAACAAAGACTAGTTTTGCATCAAAACTCGCACCGTCTTGGCTGATCAATCCGTTCCGCGGTGGGCCAAGTGAACCTCAGACAACACAAGTCTCTGCGTCAGCATCTCCGAGCACCGCGCCAACCGTTACAGCTCCCACCGCCCCACGCATCCCCTTACCCCCAAAAGCAAGCGTGGCAGCTACAACAGAAGCCCCAGTACAGCCGGTTGCAATCAAGGCGAGCGCTACAAAGACGGTACTGAGCCGAACGTTTGAAGAGGAGACCGTAGTCCCGCATCGTGCCTTCCGAAGGTCGCCAATGAGCACCCCTCCCCGTGACGATATCCCACCAATCAAACGCCGCAGTACAGCCAGCACGCTTGGTCAATCTTATACCTCTTCTTCTCCACGATCATGGTCGAATCCTCTACAGCCGGAAACCTCTGTTCCCTACGTCCAGGGATCTCTAGCTCGCCGTTGGGAGCACCTATTACCCGAGGACACGCACAAACATGACATCAAATGGAAGGCATTGGTAACTCCACCTTGTCTTCCTTTGACCATGGAATACCTCCCTTCGAACGCTGAGTTGGAGTCCTGTTATGACAACTACTACTACGATTTTGTTGTTGATCCCAAGGATATGCGGTCTTTCCTCGTCAAACCACCCCAAGTGAAAGGCACAGCCGAGGAAGTCCGCAGAGCATGGGCATTGGTCGTCATGCGTGGTATGGCCGCCGTGCGTATAGCCCAGGGGTTCCAGTTTATCCTACGGCCTTCGCCCTCGAGGAGCCTGCAGAAAATGCAGTTCAACGAAGAGAAGACAAGTCTGCGGAAAAGCAAGTTCCTTTCCACTGACGATTATATCCCCAGGGCCACTGGACCTGCTGATGTGCTGCAATCGACGCTAGACCCGGTATATCTCAGTATGACGAATGAGATTCATAAGATCTCATATACTGGTGATTCGATACAAGTGAGGCGATATGTGAGGAGGTTGTTGCCCGCAAGGATGGTGGAGTATGAATGTTTCATTTGGCCCAAACTCGGAGGTACGATGCCGATAACGCTCAATTATTCTGTATCTTAATGCGACGGCATAGGAGGATACGTTTCTTACCAAACTACCTTTTCCTCGTATGGACTCGAGAACTATGGGTGGAATAGGTTAGATATGCTGGTGGCCGGTTATGAACACAACTTCAACGAGTCCCTCCGATATTGGAGGACACGCTTCGTTGTTGTCCCAACCAAAGAGCCCCCCATGATGAACACCGGACCCGGAGGCGAACGTCTCAATGACGAAGAAATACGTATCCTGGGCATCGAGAAACTGGCCGAACAATTTACGAAACTCCGTTGGCAACCTGCAGACGAAGGGATTGATCGTCCTGCACCACCTGTCCGCTTGCTTCCTACTACCCTCGATCCAGTTGCATCAGTCCTTGACGAATCCCTCATGGACCAGTTGGATCAGATTCATGCTCATGGCCCGCTGAAGAAGAAGATGAAGAGTGAGAGGGAGATCGCTGAAATGCCACTCGCTGCGATCGCAAAGGCAATGCGTGAGGAAGACGGGGTGCCGATTAAGCATTATCAATGGCATCGGATACAGTACCCGAACTCGTTCATCGGGTTCGATTTTGTGTCGTGGTTGGTTAGGGAGTTCAGTGATGTGTCTTCGAGGGCGCAAGCGGCAGAGTGGGGTGCTAAGTTGTTGGAACAGGGGCTATTCGAGCATTGTAGAGGACAGCATGGATTCTTGGACGGGTGAGGAGCTTTATATTTGTAAGTTGGGGACTACTGATCATTGACGATGTCAGACACTACTATTATCGCCTCAAAGGGGAGTATTCAGTTCCGATGACGCCGAAAGGCGGATGGTTCAGGAGATATACCAGCGAGGAGACCGCACCGAAAGTGCCAGGAAACCTCCAACGTAACAGGAGCACGTCCCACAGAAAGTCTGCAAGGAAAAGACTGATTTTGAGCCAAACCATGGTTATTGAGATCGACCCGAACAAGGTCAGATTTTTTGATAGATATGCCAATACGATTCCTAAATTTGCAGCAGAAGAGTGATCAAGCGGAAGCAGTTGTATTGCACCACGATATCATCCACAACCCAGCAACCGTCTTTCACTTTGAACTTCAATGGATAGCCACGACTGCGAGGTGTATTGAAGACCAACTCAAGGCATGGAATCGAGCTATTGAACGCTACGGCCTTAAACTCGTTGAAGCCTACGTTACTCAAATCAGCGACATCACCTCCCGGAACGCATTCCAATCTTGTTTTCCTATCCGCCTCGTAGTTCCACCACCCGAAGTCCCGTACCGGGAGACTCGCATGCCAGAGTATGCCCCAACATCAAAGTATTTCGAATATGCACTTCTCCGCAAATTTGACTTCATAGTCGACGTCGAGGCCGCGGAATTATACCCCGACCACATCGATGTGATCTATTCTTACCGTCGTCTGCCGTACAAGTATTCGCAATTCGTTCATCGGTCGGGTGCGGCATTTGTGCAGGTTATAGGTGGCTCTGAAGGGTTCCTGTTCCTCGCGAACCGGCTCATGGGGCGCTTGACGCCCAAGATTAATAATAAGAAAGAGCCTAAGCCGGTGAATGTTGCGGATGATATTAGGGATCGGTTGAATAGTTTTTGCTCGGACGCGGGGGTGCTGAATGCTTTCTACGAGGAGCAGCTTACATTGTTGGGAAATGCACCTGAAGATCCTCCACCTTTGAGTATTTAGATAGACCACATGTCATGGTATTTAGATACAGATGAGTAGGAACCCGTGCGATGTCGCACAGACTGCCATCAACTGCGAAAAGGTCGAGTGTCCTACGCTTGTTAGTCAATCCGACCGCAAGTTAAGTGTCGGACACCACAGTCGCCCTCAGAGACAAACAGCCAATGGGATTGTGAGACAGAACCCAAATAATCCGCAGTGTCCTGAGTACAAGATTGGGAACACTACAACAGTACTTTGAAGGAAGGAATCCAGGACTTTGGATATGTACTGTCTTTGACTATTCTTATCAGTACTGTCTACTACCAAACTCATACTGGATTAAGAGGATTTTCCTGGGTTTTTGTGGTACATATAGACCGACAGTTAGTCTGTTGTGACGTTACGCGAGGAGATCCGGACTTGGTAACGTCGATAACTTTCCTTTTTCATCAATGTCGTCCATGGCCTCTTCTTCATCACCTTCCGTACTTCCTCAAACCACAGAAAAGAAACAGTCTTCAACACAAACCAGGAATCCCGTGGTTTTGCGCCTGTATAAGGTCCTCAGCACCAACTTTGAGGACGCTGCGACTAGGGAAGCGCTTCAAACACTCTCGGACCTTTATACACCACCTTCAACGAAAGGAAAGGAGCCGGCAAAGCCCATAGATGAACTTGAGGACGAGGATGACACTGAGGATGTTGAGTCAGATGGCGGTAGTGCCACGCTGAACTTACTACCTGTCGAATTAGTCCCGGGAGAGATTGCCGCACGCGCACGGAAACATCTACGCAGAGACATGGAGAAGAAGCTTGCTGAGGGCAGCAGGCAGTTTTTGAAGGCACTAGGCGAAGTCGATCAAGTGTGTGGTTTCTGTTAGATTGTATGTATTGAATTCTCATTTCATCCTGTGCTTCGCGTTGTTCAGAAGCTGAATGACTTACAAGTGCATCTCAGTGCTATGCGCGTTAGTTGTGATGAGGCGGAGAACCAGTTGCGTCTCACACAGGAGTCAAGTCGAATGCTGCTAGAGCGCGCTGGTAGTCTGAGGGATGAAAGGTTTGTGGGTTTCTCCCTACTTGGTGCGGTTCGTGTCGGTGTCGATCCCTGTTACACAGGAAGGAGGTGGAAGACAAGAAGTCTATCGTTGAACTGTTCCTTGCGCGGTTCACTCTGTCAGAGCAAGAAATCGAGGTCGTCAAGTCGAGAGATACCCCGATCGGGTTGCGGTTCTTCCAGACAATGGACAAAACGGAGAAGATTAGAGATGATTGTCGGGTGTTAATGGCAGGAGAGGACGGACCAACTCAGGCAGGGTACGTATCTCAACCCCCCTTCATGGTTTGCAACTCCGACACGGGTGTAGAATGGATATCATGTCTGCTACGTCGGCCTACCTCGAACAAGGTTATGAGAAGCTCCTCCGCTGGACATCCAATGAGTTCCGCCAGATCGGCAGAGAAATGCAGATTGAGGTTAGCCCAACTCTCCGAGAGGCTATCAAGAGACTTCGTAAACGACCTGAACTTCTGACGTGCGTTACTCGACCCTCACTGCAGCGCCGCTTTTAACACCTCATTTCAGCGAGGCATTGACAACTCTCTCGGAAACGCGTCAAGCTACACTCCTATCTTCGTTCCTTACCGCTTTGACACGTGGAGGCCCATCCGGTCTACCTCGACCCATAGAGCTTCACGCACACGATCCTATGCGTTATGTAGGAGACATGCTCGCTTGGGTTCATCAAGGCATCGCTGCGGAGCAGGAGTTCCTTGAGAGCCTCTTCGATCTCAAATCTGCGAACCGTATGGTGGGTAGTGTAAGGAACTTTGGTTCTGGGGGAGAGGAGGAGGAGTGGATCCAGGAGTTGCTGGACTTGGCTGTTGGGAAGCTTTGTGGACCCTTGAAGGTACGAGCTACAGGCATATACCCAACCATCCCTAATAGAAGTGATTTTTCAACCTCTAGATGAGGGTGCAACAAACTGTTCGCTCGCAAGAAAGCAGTATCATCTCTTACAAGATTGCCAACTTGCTGCAGTTCTATTTGCTCACGATGCGGAGGACCGTTGGCGACCAGGCAATCTTAACGAAGGCACTTCAGGAGTACGTCCTAAATTTCATTACTTCCATTAATTTTACTAAAGCTACTGCGTCGGCAGTGTTACAGACCTCGCTTACAGGGTGTTCTATGAGTCCATTCAAGTTCAAGGACGCGCCTTGGCTCACGTACAGCTTGTATGCGCCTTTTTGTTCGGCTATTAGGTTTCTGACCAAGCCTGCCCTAGGACAACGATGATCCCTCATTAACGCCTCCTCTTGCTATCCTCGACCATGCTCAAATTCTACGCGATATCATGGCAGTCTACCAGTCATCCTTGGTTGGTGACGAAGATGAGAGTGAATCACAAGCCGGATTCCAGAAGGTCCTCGACATCATGATCGACCCAGTCGTCGAGATGTGTGCAACGGCCAGTGAGAGAAAGAAACACGTACGTCCAAAGTGGGACCAGGCGGTTTTCGTTCTGAATTGTTTGAGCTATCTTCTGGTGAGTTGTCTGAAGCAACCAGCTGATTCCGTGTCAAATATTGACGCAAAGCGGTAAAGACTGTTCTGGAACCCTTCACGTTTACGTCGGGAAAGCAGGATATGATCCGTCGTGTGCTCGACCAGCGGATAGCAGCTCTTACAGATGAACATGTCAGTTTCAATCCTGTCAAAATCGGAACGAATGCTGACTTTTCCATAGTATATCACTATCATGAACGACGCGGGCATCTATCAAGCCAGTCAGACATGCAAACATCGTCCGTCAGACGTAAGTTCAGTTTTTCTCTACACGCATATAACCCGCTCACAACCACCGTAGGAACCTCTTTCTCGTATACCAACGATGCGTCCTGCGGACCTTCAACGGGCTCTCAGGAGCTTCTCTACGTGGCTTTCTGGCTCGGAAGTACTCCACTCGCCGAGGCTTTCACAGTTGGTGGTGCAGAAACTTCATGAGAGGATACACCAGGATGCACTTAGGAGGGTGGTGAAGGCGTATAAGGGTCTATGTGAGGAGATTGGGAAACCTGAGAACCGGTATGAAGCTGCGAGTACGCTTTTAGGGAGTGAGCGGCCGTTTGGAAGGGTGGATCTGTTGTATCAGATATTTGGATTGGAGGATGGAGAGGATGAAGAAGAAGAAGACGATGGTGATGATGGTGAAGGTGAAAGTGAAGGTGAAGAAGATGAAGCTGAGGAGGCTGAGGAGGCCGAAGAAGACGGAGAAGATGAGGAAGGTGAAGAGGAGGGTGAAGATGAAGATGAAGTCAGTGGTAATGAAGTCGAAAAGAGCTGAAGAAAACGTACATTATATTTGTAGAATACTCATTACCGGTGCTTTGATATAGGATTCTCATGACCATCGTATTCCCCATCAGTATCAACACTTTCCAAAAAGGCTGTTAATAAGTCAGGTCTCACCCTCAGCGAGTGCTACAAAAACTGTTTGGCCTCAGGCGGGCGTAATATCTTGCCTAAACTGCACCATCGCCTCAAGAGCTTTGCTGGCTTTGTTTGTGGTGAGACCTGCCTGCCAAGCAGCGACTTGGGCTCGTCTAAGCGCCGGCTCTGTCAGCGGTGTTGCTGACAATGAGTCAACCAGCCAGACCAACGAGTAGGAGACAACCCCAAAGATCCAATGACATTGGTCGGTGGCCGCTTTGCGCAAGTTACACAAAAGCTCTCTATGGCCTGCGGACAAGGAGTAGTTTTGTGAGATGTGTACGCTTGTACTAAAATGTCGCAGGTATGTCCTTAATCCGGAAGAGTGTCTGTTGGTCGGGCAGTAGCTGTTTTGTTGAAGTAGTCAAAAATCGGCAAGATGGTTACCCCACTTTACCCTTCCAAAGTTGAGCCACCACGGGTTGTGTGTCCGCCGTGGTGGAGGGCAGAAATCAATGGCCAGGAGCCCTATGTGACGTTACTGCAGTCGTTCATCTGCCTATTATCTTAGGGGCCTTGACGTCATGCCTGATCAGATCAGATCTGAAGTTCAACGGGAGAGTGATGCCTGTGAGCAAATGGTCATTTTCACCAGAGAACACTAAAACCCAGCCACTAGGCAACCAATGGAGCGTATTTACACGAGCCATTTATTATTTATTCCTATTTAGGATCGATTCACCCCGTAGACTACCTACAGCATGATCTCAAGTTGAAAGGAGACGAGTGTGATCAATAGATGCAGCATCAATATGACACGTGGACACCCTCGCAAACTCTGGGGTTGCCCAAAATCCTTCAGGTCCAAAATCAGCACAGACTCGAAGCCAATAGGTGCATTGGTCACAAACAGATGTGCCCGAGCTGCCTCTACGAATGGTAACACTATGGTCTTAACCCAAGATCTTGAGATGAATGATTTTTATTCGGAAGGAGAGGACAAAGAAGATAATGATGATTTTGATGCCGAGGAAAATGCTTATAGTTCTTACACCATTTGTTCTTTCCTTAACTGGACCTGATATCATGAATTCATACTGAAAGGGTTTTGACCGAGTAGCATGGGCAGTCTGAAAACAGAAAGTGCACTGTGGTGTCTCACAGAGTGCATCGATGGCCTTGGATGCCATCCTCAACTGCTGCTTCTGTCGAAAATAAGCTGTATAGTCCCTCTCATGTACCGTTGAAATCCCCAAAAAAATTTGGCCGCCATAATTTTTTTTTTCAATGAATGCATATTTTGACTCCTTCTGCCTATCATCAATTAATACCCGAATTGTCGTGTTTGGATGTGCTCAACTGTAGCGTGACTTTGAGTGACTTTGAGACCTCAACGCTCTTCTTAACCACTCAGAACAATAGAAAATAAGTGCTCGCATAATGATTTGGATGGTCATAAGATGCACCATTCCCACTTTTATGCCGGAAGAGGTGGAACTCGGTGAGATGCAAATGCTCGTTCGAAGTTCGAGCGCGTTCAAACTACGGGGAGCCCACAGTAGTATATGGATTACGGGGTACTTCAAGCACCCGATGAGAAAAACGCTAAAAACGAGTTTAACTAGGTTCTTCCGGTCTAATTAGGCCCGGGTGGCAGTGGCAACTTGACACGGAACCTGATTGATATTCGGATCTGGCAATCGGCTCCCAAATTCCACCCTCCTCGCATCGCGCCGGACAAAAGCGGGGCCAACAATTGCAGCAAGGAGAATAGGAGCTACTGGAGTTGCGTTGCCGTACACCCAGTGTCGTGTTCATAGATGAGATACCAGTCAAATTAGCAACATTCCTCCCATTAAGCTTTCCATGTCCTCGTCATCCGCGGTTAGGTGAGATAGGGATAACATGATAACATGTGTACGAGAGTCATAAGAGCTCGATCCTGTCGAATGTTATACAACGCACGATAAGAATAGTGTCTTCGTTGGAAGAGAAGGAAAGCTGCAGATTTTTGGCAGGCACTGCCTTGGGTGAACTATTCGGACATACGAGAGGGTGGTGGGCCGTCGGCAGGGGCTCCCACAGCATCATGTCATAGCCTCCAGATGGGCCAACTGTTCCTGTTCCGGTGTTCGATTGGATCAAGGATCGGAGAGAGAGGAATGAAAATGGTTGACAGGCTCATCAGATGTCCGCGTAAAGATGTATTCCCGAACATAAATAGTGGAGATGCAGGGGTGTGGGTCTCCAGAAAATCAGTGTAACCCTTTCTATCTTCTCTGTTCTTTTCATTTTTCTGCGCAATGCCTCCCTTTCCTGTCGACACCCAGTGTTGTCCGTCGGCTTCAAGTTCTAATGTGACATGCTCATCGAGTTCCACGCAGGTGAGCCAACTCTCTTCGGTTTGGAGCCAGGAAGCTAAACTTCTCGGTCCATTCACGAAGAATGGTTCGTCCTCCACCATCCCTTCCACCCTCTTCAGTGAACCCACACCCATGATCCGAGCACACTTGAAAGAATCACCATCTGGTTCTCGTTCTGAGAGGCCCCCTCCTCATCGTCGCGAACGCACCTCATCAACCTTCTCCACCACATCCTCCATCTTCAACTTCTATCACCGCTTAACACCCAAAACCCAACCATCCATCATAGCCCCAACGACAAAAGCACTCCCAGTCACTGGCGTCTGTTGCAAAGGCCAAATAGCCTGTGGTTCATTCGTTCCTAACCCTTCCGCCGCCGCTATGAACCTTCGATCCTTCGTCGCACCACACGAGCATGACACATACGGAGAGAGCGAAGAATATGAAGATTACTATGACTATCGAGGTCGTTCACGATATCCCAAGCACGCACTCGTGTCTTCAAAGCAGTTGTTACACAACCAAACAAGTGGTCTTGTACCCTACATCACTCGCAACCTCTCCATTTCATCCTCTCGTACTGCATCTCCCTCACCACCGCCACCACCACGACGTTCTACAGCACGCTCAACGCGAACACCTCCAACTCCTCCTTCAACTTGCAAACGTAAATCTCCCTGCTCAAGGATCCCAAGCCCAAAGCTCGACACTTCCTCCGGTTCGTCGGCATTTGCGGACTTACACCCCGTCTTGGCGAGGCTGGAGAGGGATTCGAGGTTTTGCAAGGACAAAGTCAGATGTTCGACGTGTGGAAAGATCGGGGCTGGTTTTCCTGTGTGTGGGAGATGTGGTGAGAGGTGGTGCTCGAGAGAGTGTAGAGTTGGAAATGGCAAGAGGCATGTGTGTAGGAATTGACTTGATCAATACTCCTGATGTACCTAAAAACGTCGAAATAGAACTCATTTTTGACTATGCCATTAGACACATTTTGAAACACGAGCGCCAGGATTTTGACAGACCTTTGAGGGACTACTGGGAGTATAAACAGGGCTCTGGCGCTGACTTTCCCGGGTGCTCGAAGCATTTGCAACTCCAATACTAACGTATTTTAGGTGACCGTGTTTGGAGCTGGATGGTAAGCACCGCGGAATCGACCCCCCCAGTGGAGTTGAAAAGACTTAAAATTGAAAGGAGCCTATCATTCGTTCGAGTTGCTAGCACTGTTGCGAAAGGCGCCTATTATTTCGTAGATTACCTTCAATCTACCAGGTTTCGAGACATGAATCAGCCAGTGTAAACCAAAGTCGCACTACATCACAATTTTGGGACCATTCTGATATAGGCAAGAAGCCACATTCTCCAACCCCTGACGATCGAGCTCTTTTCACTATTGGTTCCTGAAAATGGAACCCAAAGGAAGTAGATCAGGATTTTTTGTCCAAAGAACTACAAAAACAGTTCATTGCTGCTTCTACGCTTGGGCTCGAATGTCTGGCTGAGCATCGTATCGAATCGTCAGCCCCACATCACGGCGTATGGCGTATGATGCACGATGCCCCCTGTGCCCCAATGCATAAATGTGCCTGACAAAATCACTTTTGGGGGCAAGCAACCACATCTGTATATTCTTGGGGGGCAAGTAGAGAAATCGTCGCCCGCGGAAAGCATCGGGGTCAATTTCCGTATCGCTCACGGTTGCTTAGTCCCCGACGAACTGGTGAGATTTCGTGCTGTATATGATACACGGTTAGTCCGACATCCTTGTTCGATGTACTTGAACTGTACTTACACCCGATCTACGTAAGAACCGTGGACAGGGGTGAAGAGGCTACTTGCACACTTTGCTCCCAAGAAATGTCTCCAAGGACCTAGTATTTCATTTCCGAAGGCCGATAATCCACCGTCCAGTTGGCAAAGCCTTTCCTATTGCGAGGGACGCCGATCTGAGTGGAGAAATCTCTAAAATCTATTACCGGTGGATCTGACCAAAAAATACAGAACACAAATGAGCTTTCTACGACACGTCATGGGCACTAACAACTATTTCCCGTCCATTCGGTCTCACAGAGCGTCGATTCGGGTCTCTCGAAAGAGGTTTCCGCATATCTAACCAACACGGTACACACACAATCAGCCTCAAATCCCAACCCAACCTCAACAAAAAAGCAAAAAAGCAAAAAGGGAAACTCACCAAACGCATCCTCCTCATCCCTACCCCCCTTCCCAACCCCCAAATTCCCATAATACTCCCTCACACGACGATACACACTATACCCCATCCCTTCATACATCTCAATCGCAACCTTGTTCGCACACCTCACATACAAGTCCACAAAGAACCCTTTATAAATCTCGTCTGACACGAGTTCGAGGAGGTTCATCATTTTACGGGCGAGTCCGAGACGGCGGTATTCGGGCGCAACGGTGAGGGCGGTGACGTGCCCATGCCATTCAGTGCCCATGCCTTCGGCTTTTCCGAGGACTGCGTTTTTCGTAGATGGTTTTTGTGGGTTTGGTGTGAGGATGCGGAGGCGTGGAGTGTAAGTAAGTGGTAGGGGTATGTGAATGGATGTGGAGACGTACCATAGCCCATCATGCGACCGCTTGGTGCTTCTTGTACGCAGCAGAGGTCAGGCCAACGCGAGAGGTAGTTCAGGTAGAAGCCGATTCCATACTGTGGCAGTGATCTTGAGTAAGAATAACACATGAAATCGCGTAGAGAGCTTATATATCTTACAGTTTCTGTCCATATGTCCAAGTTACTTTGAGAGGGTTAGTTCGGGGGCAAAGACAACTAGGATGCGGGAGCTAACATATTATTGAACTTGAACATATCAGAGGCCTTGAATGGTCGTAAAACACTCATAGTTATAGTGAATCTGGGGATTATGGGTATATCGGAAAGGTCGTGGTCGATGTCGGAAGCCAAAGAAATTTCGTCACAACGCGTACTTGCGACCCGGTCCGGATCAAATCTCCGGACCGTGGCTGCGAGCGATCAAATGGATGTGAGGATGGTACTAACACAACTGAACACATGAACATATTGTGAGTATAACAATAACCACGCCAATAAACTAGTCTGAAATATAATTGTAACCTGCATCCTCTCCGAGTCCGGCAGCCTTCGAAAGCCAATACGCCCTCTTCTTCTCCGTATCCGTGTTCGATGCAGGTTTACTATCCGACCCTCCCTCGTCATTATCGGCCAGTGCGTACTCCTTCGCCTCAATCGCATCCGTGCTTTCACCCCCACTTGAGCTACCAGACTCCTCGTCGTCATCAGCAATAAACACAGTATGTTTATCCTCCTCCCTGCCCTTCCTCCTCCTCTTCCTCGGTGGTTGTTTGCCAATGTCGTACTTTCCGCTCTCTTCCGAGTCATGATCGTTCCTATGAAAAGTGTAAGAAATGCTCGCGTCGCCGCCTCCCATGTCCTTCCAACGCGAATATGTCTCTTTGGGAGATGATGAGCCTGGTGATTTGGACCTTTTCCGTTGATTGCGCTCGCGCTCATGCTCGAGAGGTTGATCATGTACAACGTTTGCTCGGGGTTTGACTTGTAAAATATTATGCAATACACGTCTATCGTAAACTTCTCGTACGAGACGTCGATGGTTGATTGTCTAATGCATTGGTGAGTGCATGTATCACCGAATAGATGGTGATCAACAGACCTCTTGAGTGACACCCATTACGCTTGAGAGTATACTCATATCCTCTGGATGGAACTCCTTCCGTAGCTGAAAGTTACGGCCCTGCCGCTTCGAGTTGATAGCGGCCGCACGCATGTAAGCCGTTGATGTTAGAATTCCATGAGCGCCGGCGAGCGTAGCTCGAACTTTAGCAAAGGCAAATGAGCCGCTTGAAATGTCATTGGCTACAAGACGTATGAATTCTGCTTGGCATAAACCGAACGCATATACGCACTGGGATCCACAGGGTCTTCAATTGACAGTGCGCTCCTCCTGGTAGGATCATACCACCCCCGCATCCGCTTGCTAAAATACGTCCCTCCATCGCGTACCGATATGCCCACCTCATCATAATTGAAGTAACATCCGTACAACTCAAAGAACTCCATCACCAATACACCAAGGTTCTTCTCCGGGTCAATCTCTCCTCTTCGGATCTTGGGATGCATCTGGAGGAAGCTGATCGCAAGGCAAACGATGCTGTAACTTCCAAGTCCGCCAGTGAACACCTCATTCATACTCCGCTGACTGAGGAACAGCTTCGTGATGAGGACAAGACTGCGCAGTGCGAGTCCAGTCCCGGCCATGGATTGTAAGAAGCCTTTGATGACCTTCCCACCGATGACGCCGTTTGTCTGGTTTATACTGATGTCGACATTAAATCGCCCGTGTGTCGTGATAAACTTGACGATGGGCACCTTTGCTTTGGCGATGACTGTAACATTCGAGGTGATCCCAGCTCTTCGGAGGACAGCGGCAAGGGAATGGAGGACAGAAACTTTGTTGCTGTAGGCCATTGAGTCGGAGACGATGACGAGGTCTATATCCCTGAAGGCGAATACTTCACTGTCAGCAATGGAATCTACACGTGTACATAGGTGCGCACCCCGAAGGTAGATACAACTTTGTTTCGTAACTTCCAAACGGCATGACCTTTGCATCAGGGAAAGCGATGGTAACAGCGCGAGAGATAATAGCCACTGTCAGTTCACGTATCTCGTCCTCCACAGGTGTAGGCGACATCCATTTCGTAAATGCCTCCACCTCTCTGTGCAGCCTGCATCCACACCCACCAAGAGGTTAGTCACCCTTCGGAAACCAAGAACGAACAGCAGCAGTGCTCACATCTCAGCAACATTCTTACATCCGTCCCAATCAATGTCATACACCCAAGGAGCCTTCCTCGAAGCCGCATCCATCCTTTGTTTCTTGTTCGCAAAGCCATCGTCATAGTCCAGCGCGTCATGCTTCCTCTTCTTCTCATCCCTACCCCGCTCTCGACTCCTCTCCCTCTCTCTGGGCTTTCCACGATCCCACTCCCGTTCACTCGCCACAGGTGCATCACGCACGGGTTCCTTCCCCCTCGCTTTCTCACTCTTGCTTGACTTCTGTTTCATCGAGTCATCTTCAGAGTCCGAAGGTGCGAAAGCGATGTATTCTTCAACAAACTCTACTGGTTTCGAGGTATCCGCTGGTTGCGAGGTATCCGCTGGTTGTGAGGACGAGGGGAGAGTCATGGTTGTTATGGTTTGGGAGGATATAGGCGTGGAAGTAGAAGGGCCCGCAGCAGCGTCTTCATGTCCACTGTCTATCGAGTTTTGATTGTTTGATTCCGGACCGCCCTCTATGGGCGTCTGAGTCGCAGGGTTATCAATGCCATTTTTCTGCGGCTTTTTCTTTTTCTTTTTCTTTTTATTGTTTTGTGTCGTCGTAGTCGTAGATGACGCGGATGATGATAGAAGAGCGATCCTGTCCGCGAGGTTGGGGGGATTCGCCATAGGAGGTTTGAGGTGTTGATGTGTGTGAGTGCGTGTGAGAGTACTTGCTGATATTTTTTTTGAAGGGACGGGTTCTTTTCTCAGGGTGATGAGCAGATATACTTGTCCACTGCATACCCCAGCCGCAACTCTAAACCCGCGATATTGTGCTTTACGGGCGCACAAAGTAACGTAAATATGACAAGGTTCTCTGGTGACTCCCAACTTATGAGCTTTAGTTCCAGATTTCACGTTTCACGTCCTCAAAATTCTACTCCGAGCTGACTTTGTATCGCACTTGCGTATCTGAACTGGCCTGGCTTTCTGAATATCATACCCTTTCAAGTTGATTGTACACAGTGAACGTCTTTACCCCCCCCCAAGGTGCTCTGTACTCGTATGCCCGTGCTCGAACCACCCATTGACAGTTGCATCGATTCCTTCTCCATTCTCAACGGAATCCTTGGATGTTGACCCCTGGGAAACAAAACAACAAAGCCCTTCCCGTTACCATTATCCCCCGAAGCTCATACATATAACGGTTGGCGCCAAGGATCCGAAGTGGCTCCAAACGACGACTCTGTAATTCTAAAAGTGGATTGTAGATAAGTTAACTTCTAGCATCAGTTACCAAAGGGAACATCTGGACTTGTACATCCACATCAAGACATCTCCATTTTGGCTTCTCGCGTCACGGCGTGCGCCAGATCTATCCTGAAAACCACTGACGCTTGCTTCGGATACGGGTGCCGGTCCCTTCTCAGTACAGTTAGCTTGTGCGCCACCCAGCTCGCGAATGATTACTTCCTGTCCCTCCTACGCGGAAGTCCCTGAACCTCAAAGACAGGATGAGCGGCCAGAACCCGAACGGCCTCAGGGCATTACCCTCTCTTACTTGATTGTGCAAATTTTTTTCTCTCAAGATCGAGAGCCACTCCTTGGTTGATGTCTAAATCTATCCATAAAAAAACCTCAAAAAAAAACTTTTCTGCCCAAACACGAGGTACTTGGATCAGCGCGGCCTCTACGGACCTGAATACTTCTACGGCCTGTTTCCTCCGAATTTTGATGGTGCCTATGATGGCAATTTTTCAAGACCGTCGGAATTTCCCCGGAACAAATACTAAGCGTTCAACCATGAGAGTGGAACTCAAATGGGTGGTAAGTCATCATCTTCGACTAAGAGAAAGTAGGCAGTGGTAACCCTCAGATCTAGATACATATCCTGGACACAGCCCTGCATTTCCGTTTTGCGTAACTCCGCGACACCAACTGCATGCAAACAGGTGTTAATTCCAATCAGAAATTCAGCACTACCTCCAGAAACATCTCGACCTTCATGAAGTTTCCGAATATCATGGCCGCGAGATCCTCTGCTATACAATGCTCTCATTCCTTATCATTCGTCGAAATCACTCGAGCCGTTTTATAACAAAATACTCGGAGCTGGTCGAAACACGCTAGCAAAACTCTATCCCTAAAGCAGCAGGCAAGGATGCCGGTTCATCCTGAGCTTCCTAGTTGTCGTGGTGACAGTGGCTCGGGACATTGGTGAGGCCTGGGTGACTGGAGTCCGAGCCACCCGGAGTCGTGAACTTTGCTCCCTGTTTGTTCTCTCCTGAATTCTCAACAACCGCCCTGACTACGGATGGTAGCCTTCATCAAACTCCGTGCGACTTTCCTCAGATACGTACCAGACTGACTATGTTAATTTGCTGGTGTTCTGCAACACGGTGTTTGGTGTGTTCTGGACATGCCTATACAACTGATCAGTTGATGGTGACTGAACATTGTCCTTTCTATTTCCCCCCACCATTCCATTCGTTGTTCTTCACAACTACCATTGTCCTGATGGATCTTGCAACGGTGATTTTCTACGCCACATTGTTTCAGTTCCTTCCAGAGTTCTTCCGTCACCGCCCAGTTGGAGTGAAATTGGAATCAACCAGCACGCCACATCCCAAAATGTCATTCCAGAATTCTCAAGTCACGTTCTCCAACAGCGGCCAGGGGGCAACAAATGTCTGCCACTACGAAAACGGCATCACGCTCAACTGCAACGACCACTTTATCTCAAAACCCGGCGTCAATTCAAGTGTTGCTTTGCAGACGCACTTCGTATGGCCCAATCTCCTCAGTTTCCCCAACCATTACAATTCGAGGCAAGTTCACATTCATCCGTTCGGTGTTTCAAGGTTGTGCCCCGTTCTCAGGATAATCACTCGACATATGACGTTAATTTTCCTTTCCTCTATGGCACTTTAGGTGCTTGGGATACAGACTTTTCCTATCGGACTATATTTAGCTTGGTAAATAACAGTAGCTTGGACTTCGGCTCGGACTTTTGCTTTGCATCTTGGGCTTTCTTTCGGCACCTGCCTTTTGTTTGGGAGTTTATATGAGATTTATCTGCCTCCTCATCTTGCTGAAGTTCATGCCTGGCGAATCCATTTATTTGTACACATCATATTCCAATATCCCTGAGGTACGGAAAACCTAAATATACCCTGTCACAACTTTCGAGATGATTAAGTGTTCAGTACACCCTCAATTCGTGTGTCATTTCTGTTAAATTGTGTGGAGCAGGCAGCAAAATTGACTACAACTCCTTTCACCAAGCTCTCCTGCTGTGATTACGTATCAAAACAAATTAACAACTGCGTCGTGTTTGCAACGTCTCTTCATTTTCCAACCACGCCACCACTACTCACTGCTACTGCATCAATTTTACCCCGTTTATCGTTGATACAAGTTTTCGAATGTGTAGTTGGCAATCCACGTAGCTGGACAAAAGGGCGGCGATATGATATAGTGGACATCGTACGATCTACATTAGTACAACATGGCTGGTATACTTAGGACTTAGGTATAAGTATAGACAACTGTTCTGTGAATGCTGAATCCCAAGGTCTAGGATTATAGTGTTCCGGCGCACAGCAAACAGAAATTAACAATTCTACATCTAGAGCGCGCTGCCTTTTTCGAGCAGGGAAGAATCGCGAAAGACAGATCCCTATGGGTGACCAGAAAATTAGCTTGGTTTCCATAGTGTACAAAATAGGGGAATCCTCACAGAGGTTGGCGAGTCGACGTCAACATTCACGACCTTGTGCACCGAGATCCCGCCTATGTCGTGATGTCCGTAATGATGATGACTCGCGTACTGGTTCTTGTATTCTCCAAGTGGAATATCGTTTGTCGCCACGTGGGCACTGTGTGTCAAGTTAATGCGGGGAGTGCCCAGACGGTTTAGTCCAGTTTCGCTAAACCCACGATGCCCTGCTGTGGACTGGTTTGTGGTGTTACTGGAGAAGGCATCGTAAAGTGTGAAGACATTCCGGAAGACGGTGGTGGATGCAATGACAGAGACGACAAGAGCAAAAGGAAGGGCTATGATGTTCATGACAGGGTTAAAAGCGAGGCTGGCCATGATCATTTGTACGAGGTTAGCTCCGAAGGCGGCGCAGAAGTAGAGCTGAGGAACAAGCTGTTAGAGCACTCCAACGGGAGTAAAATTCAAATCGACCTACGATACCGTCGCGCAGCAAGAGGGCAGCCAAGCCACTCGACCTTCGGTTGTTGGATAATCTGTAGGCACACAAAACGAGGATAACAAGGTCAAATGCCATGGCTGGGTGTAACCCACTAGTTAGACGTTTCATGTTGACCTAAACCGTCCGGAGATGACATACTGTAGGCAAAAACCGTGACAAGTAATGGGCGCGGAGCGGTTGAGATAACGGCGCATATTTTGCGCCCAGCATCCCATCGTGCGATGGAGTAACGGAAAGCTAGGATGATAAGTACACCCTTGTGAAGCGTCAGGAAGCAGGCTTACTTTGACACCAGACAGCAATCTGACCACAGAATAGGGCGCCCAAGCCAACAGTAACCTTGAGATCCTTATGCCACACGGCCGTCGTCCGAAGAACGAGAATAAGAGACGAGCAGCAAGTCCCAATTGCGTCGGTCACTAACGGCGCTTATCAGTTACTTATCCATATGGTCAACCACACGCAGACACTAACCCTTCGAAATCCAAGTCACCTGTTGGCACGGGATTTCTTGGATAGCATTTAGATTGACCGCCATGGCAAAAATGTGCAACACCATGCAAATTCTTGCGATAAAATACAGAATCTATCAGAGAGAATGAACTTTTGCCGATGTGACTTCAGGATTCCACTAACCATGGGCCATCTCCAGGGCCTCTTACGCGCCACGACGGAGATATCGAAGCCCAGGGTACTGATGATATCCCAGGCGGCCATGCCAGAAAGGACCAATACGAAGGCGGCATAAACTTCTGGATGGCGAGTGCAGCGGTCGGTTAGTAAAGAGACTGCCACGTCGGGCTGCCCCTTGCCACTACTTGAGCATATAATACTCACTGCTGTCACGCGCAATCTCAACGGGATCGAGCCAGTTCTTGCCCATGGCTGACTTTTGATGCGGCCCGGGGAGAAGGAGCAGGGAGAGGGAGGAGGGACGTTTAACTACCCGGTGGCGAATTCGACATTTTATGTAGGAGGGGAGTGCGTGACCGAGTGCAAGCCGAGTGCAAGTTCACCATCACATCCAGGTTCGACGTCCCTCGAGGAAAGGGATCTGTATAGACTTCTAATTTCGGAGTAGAGGTTCCGCGTTGGTGCCTTGTGATGTAAGCTCTAGTTGCCGACCTGGGTCGTCCCTGTGGTCTTCGCGACTAGGTAAACCTGCCTCATGCGAATGCGAGCTTGCTGGTCGCTTCTCTGACTTTTGCACGTTCTCCGGGGTCTCTTTAGTGCGTTCGAGCATGCACAAGAAGTTGAGATGGCGACTTTGAGACTCCAGTGTAAGATAAACGCGAGGGGATCAAGCTGAGCCACGTTTGATCTATTTCGCGGTCGGAATGCGTGCCCATAGGCTGCCACAGCTTACCATGTGGTACAATTTGCAATATTCATTTTCCTAGCCTTGGCCGTCTGCTTTGGGATGGCCTCCGATAGCCTCTTCCGTCCAACCATAATTAAGGTCGCGATAATTGACATGTGGGTGTTCCAGAAGGAACGAGATGATACTGTTCATGTATCATATCGGAAAATCATGTTTGAACGGGAGCGACAGATGGCTGGATTGTCCCCTTGTAGTATTTTCTCTCCTGCGACCCTTCGCGCTTTCTCACATGTAATCAGGAAAAGTGTCCGTATGGATGAGTGACCGGGGTCGTTAGAGCCGTCGGATTGTCGTCGGCAGTAAGAAGTTTACCCGAGCTTGGCACATATAACCCGTAACCCATGGAGGATCACAGTGGGAGAAAAAAGCGAGAGTCAGTAGGACGGACGTATGCGTTGTCTGCAGTCGCGAATACCTCAAAGAAGAAATATAACTTTGCTCCTGCGCCCCCTGGTTTAACCTGGACGATCGCGGCAACAAACGCGCGGTTATCTTAGGTAGGGACAGAATCGGGTTCTCGATCTCGACCTACCCCTTTCAACCGCATACAATCTATCAGTCTGTTCTCCATTTCGCGGACCGATATGCAGAAACCTAGCGGATACAATTGTATATCATATCTACACTGCTTTCTGGACTTCACTGGATTGCTAGGAGCGAAAATACGAATTTCCGTTCTGTCGTCGCTTCAAGAGCCCCCCAAGCGTGTCTCCTTTTGCGGATCCAGACGTACCATACGCGGCCGGAAACACTTGACTTTACAACGTCCGTTATCAGCGTCCCTAGTTATCCCAGCGAAAGCATGATCAAGATAGAATGATGTTCACTGAAGTTTTTTCAAATTTCATCCGAAAAAATATTACCCTATCGGAGCCTGTTCTGTGATGCAGGCTTTGGAGACCGACATTTTCATGGAATGTTCCGATTCTGCGAGTGGGATCGATGAACAAATGACGATATTTGCAGTGGGTACATCTAAACGCACTATAATATTGAACTTTAGGTTTGACTGACCAGAGTCTGGCTACGCGCCAGTGCACGAAACAGGGGCAGGTTTTGTTAAAATTTGCCCGAATCTTATCCGCAATTCGCTCAGGGTCCCCGAATGTTCCGGGGTCCTATGTTAAGGTCTTAATCGCCATTCCTGAATATTCAAAACATCACTGAATGGCACGTACCCTGAATGGACCTGACCCTGACATTGTCCTACTTTGTGTCAGACAAGCCATGTCTTCACAAATATTAATTATGTCATCCGCCATGATATGTCATTTTTCGGGCCTTGTGCTCCTAACAGCTCTCCCCACCTTGTAGCGATGCATCACATCCTCGAAACTACCCTCAACCTCTATGCGTTTTTTATTAGAGGTTCTCCTGATTAGGCGCGTCCTCATTCCTCGAATAAGTTTGTTCGTATTCTGCTAGGACTTTGCTGGTCCCACCTACCTCCATCGGGTCTCGGGTCTTCTGGGCATCGAATGTCTAAGTCACAGCTTCTGTTCGGCACCGTGAGTTCGCAACAGTCAATGTCTACGAGTAGCCGATTACACGTGTTGACCTGCGCCACTGTCTTCTAGGACTTCCCTTCCACCCTTCATTCGCACAACATGTTTACTGAGGTCCTGAACACGATTTGCTGTCGCCGAGACAAAAAAACACCCGACGTCTCCTTCCGGGCAAAGTGCAAACCCATTTGGGTTCAAAGACCCAATGTGAACATCAGGCGACATTGTGGCCCGACATAAGTATTGGACAAGTACTCGTTCCTCACTGCTGTCGCTCGTTTCTGTCACCAATTTCATTTCATTGGAAAGATACACCTAATCCAACATATGGCTTCTGGCTAAATTATAACAAACGTTTGGCTACCTGAATATTTCGCTTTATATACCCCCACAGACCTCCAATTACATCCCACACATGGATACATCATCCAACGACTTCATTCAAGCTTCCACTTGAAGACCACAGTGTATCCCTCATCAAGGTCCCCAAGTTCGCCGTCGGAATACGCAATAAGCTCATACTCATCTTCAATTCCATCATCAACCACTCTGCCACGACGCGACCACAAGATCCGCGCCTTTTCCCGCCCTGAAGAATTTGATATATTTGGAGTGATCCCATGTTCCCCAGAGATGTTCACCTTGACATCCTGGGACACGGTTCCTGCTACAGAGGCCGAGGGACTTTCCAAATCATGACTAGCACCACCGCCATTCCCGCCACCACTCTTCCCGTCTGCATCGCTTGTTCCCTTGATCGTCCGCTTTCTCCACGCAATTGCAGAACATTCCTCAAATGACAGCTTCGTGAAATCAATGTCAAGGTGTGCGAGACCCCCAACTTTCAACATCCCAGTATCACCAAAGAACTTGAGGAGTTCTTGGTTCTTTGGACTGGCGATCCATTCGTTATGTGCTTGGACCGATGTCCAACCTGAGATTAGGTATATCGTCGTAGTTAGTGCGGGGGTTCCGTCGTTAGATCCCTCTGCTTTGAGCCCCTTGGCACTTTTGTGGGAAAAGAAGAAGTATAGGGGATAGCCTGACCATGAGGATTGGGCTTGTGACGCGCTAAGGAAGCCGGCGATAAGTTTGGGAGTTTGGAGGGTGGTTGGCGGTATGAGATTTAAGCAGGCGAGTTCGGTAATTGGGTGCTGTGGATTCGACATCGGTGCCCTGGTCTTCGAAGAGGGCACTGAGGTAAGTTATCACCAGCGATGTCTTTGGTGGACGTGCCTGGAGGGTATCCTCCATAAATAGTCACCATACGCGTAAGCAATTGTAAGTGTGCGCGTAATGGGTAGTAGTATATGTAGCATGATTGATTATTACCACACTTCACATCCTTAATCAGTGTTCTAGCGCTTTTCTGTCATCAGCCACAACGTCAACAGGGGTTGGATCCCGTGAGATAGATTCAGGGCATTAGTTTCCACCTTTGTGGTCCTTCGTTGAAGTATCGGCCGAGGGACTGAGCGGTTTGTACTTATGTTACGGAGAGCATTCGGACGTTGAAAGTCAAAGATCACCAGCTGTATTCATCCTAAGTTTTACAAGTCAGCCACTCAATTCGGTCGAGATAGCTCGCGTAAGAATCCTGTATCACTTTGAGCAGGGCGGAAAGAGGAGAGGAGGGTAACGGTAAACAATGGATGTAACGAGTTCAACCAACTGGGGATATCGCACTCGGACGATCAGAATGTCTTGTCAAGGACTAAGAATTAAGTACTCACAAATAACTTGAGACAGGTGCGCATCCGTCAACTTGGGTACTCAACCCAAATTCACCGATACCGTTCTCATACGCGGTACACCATCGTGCGACGTTGACGTATGTGTTGAACACTGGTTGCGTATCAAATGGAATCATGTCCTGGATCGTCCTTTGACGACGATGTCTGAATTGGTTCTATGCTTGCCAGAGTTGGCTGTTATATTGAGAGATGAAGGCATGCATGAGCGCAGAGCTTGGGGACCTTGTTGAAAGACTGGAGGGCTCCTGTTTGTTGGTGGAACTGTTAGAAAGAGAAATGAACGAGCACCGAGCTTATGGAGCTCGTACAAACAAGGGTGAGCTCTAGTGAAGCGAGCAGAGAGATATACGGACTTGGGTCGTTAAGCGGTTCATGAGTGTCAGTGTGTAGAATGCGGGCCGAGTGACGTTGGACTACGATAACATTCACGAGGGTCCATGATGGCGATCAAATACAGTTTACCCATCCTGCTGAGTTACCCTTAGGTTGTGGACGGGTTGAGGTTTGATTCCAAGAGGAATGAGTCGTCCCAAAATGCGAAAAGAGTCCAAACCGCCTCATCGGGTTTTTATGAGAGGAAAATATTGAATAGTTGAAATTGGTCTATGATTGATCTGTACAATGTTTGTGAGTCTCCTGGCTAAAATGTGAAAGAGGTTTGCTAACAAAACAGTGGGTTGAAATGGTGGAACCAATGGTTGCACCTCCGGAAGCGACTTCAAGGACCTAGGATCATTTTGCTTCTTAATGTAGAGGTATTTTGCGGATACGTACCCTCATGTTGGTAAGGTTGTACCCTCATGTTGGTAAGGTTGTACCCTCGTCTTGGTAAGGTTGTACCTCCGCCTACAGATATAATGCATCAAGGCGGAGTGGCAGACAGACTCAAAAATTGACCTACCAAGGAAATGGACCATTGGCAGAAGTCTGAACAAGGGATATCCACCACAGAAGTCAACGAAATCATGCCCAAGACTAAAACCGCGAGTAAGACCGTACGAAGTTGGGTACAGGAGAACCCACGCCAGCAGAAATGTTGAAGCCAAGCCTACAGCCCATAGCAAACATAAAAAATTGATCCCCGGGTTGAACAAGTGTACATTTATTACTCTCCGTCTGTGGTATAAGTCACCGAATGCAAAGAGGAACCATGTCCCTTCCACTGGAGCCTCGCGAAGACCCAGGGGAGCCAGTTAAGAGTAAGTAAGATGATAGAAGTAAGATATCTCATGGTTCTCCGACTAGATGAGGCACTTTCTCACAGTTAGAAGCCGCTCGAGGTAGAGCTTATAATGCTCTTTTCCACAAGGAGGTGCTGGATGTGGAAATTTTGTGCCCTATCCAAACGTGCATGTGAGGATTCTGGTGGATGTATTTTAGGGTAGAAATCATGTGTCGAGATGATGTTCTATTCCTGTTTCGGTATTCGTGGGAAACTGTATACATGGACGTCTTCTCGTCGCGGAATAGACTCGTAAGTTAATTACTTTGACTTGGCGAGTCATGATCTCCGTAAGTTCCCGTTTCTTACAAAAACTTGAGACTGAAGTTTTGCAACAGGCATTCTTCATCTTTAATCAAAAAGGCGAGGTTCGTCATATTCATCCATGCATCCAACCACCCAGGGCTGATTTCAACCACTTCTACTGCTCTTTCACTCTTGGGCCGTTATAGGTGTTGATCTCACGGCTCTATCGCACGGACTTCAAGTATGCTCCTGATCCCTCCTTTCCGTTTGCGGTGACACTTATAATAATATGTCAGACGTTCGATAGCGGACGTCTTCCGGATACAAGTCGTTTCCAACAGCGATGTTCGGTCGCCGATTATCACGCTTGGCTCGACGAGCTTTTTTCACGTGAGGGTGAACAATTTGTATGTCGTTGCAGTGACCAAGTAAGCATGTTTTATTCTTGCTTCTGGTGATGGACTGGTACTGACGTAGGGATGGCTTTGACGTAGGACAAACGCAAATGCCGCGCTGGTGTTCGAGTTTTGTTACCGCTTTATCAATATCGCGAAATCGTATTTTGGAAAGGTGGATGAGGAGAGCGTGAAGAATAATTTTGTGTTGATATATGAGTTGATTGATGGTGCGCCTTCTTCGCTGTTCTTCTGTGGATGGGGACTGATGGTGAAATGCGTAGAGATATGTGACTTTGGATACCCACAGAATAGCGAGATTGATACGTTGAAGAGTTATATCACGACGGAGAGTATCGTGTCTACGGCTATTGCAGCGGTGTGTGATATCATATGTCATGTGTGTTGGTTGAGTGCTTATAGCGTGAGGTCTTGCTACAGGAGGAATCATCGAAGATTACAACACAGGCTACTGGAGCTACGAATTGGCGAAGAGGGGATGTCAAGTATAAGAAGAATGAGGCATTCGTGGACGTTGTAGAGACTGTTAACCTCAGCATGAGTGCAAAAGGTACGCTTTCGCATCTATCTCATTCACAACACAAGAGCGGTGGCTAGACGTGTTTAAGGAAACATTCTGCGAGCGGACGTGGATGGTCACATCCAAATGCGAGCCTACCTCTCTGGGACCCCAGAGTGCAAGTTTGGTCTGAACGACAAGCTTGTTATTGACAAGAGCGAACGCGGTATGGGTGATGCCGTCGAGCTGGATGACTGTCGCTTCCACCAGTGTGTGCGGTTGCATGATTTCAACAGCACGAGGACGATCAGCTTCATACCACCCGATGGCGAGTTTGAGCTCATGCGGTGCGCAATTTCGACACAAAGGCGATTTTGATTGGTAGTGGTAGCTGATGCCTCAACAGATATCGATCTACGAGCAATGTCAAACTACCACTCCGAGTGATACCCACTGTGCATGAAATCGGCACGTCGCAAGTACAGTACACCATCACCGTCAAGACAAACTTTGACAGCAAGCTCTCGGCTACCAACGTGGTACTCCGGATACCAACACCTCTCAACACAACATCCGTAGACTGTAAAGTGGCGAATGGGAAAGCCAAGTACGTGCCTGCGGAAAATGTGGTTGTGTGGAAGTAAGTCGGCTCGGGATCGGTTCGAGTGGCGTTGGCGGGAGACTTATGGGGCAAATGTCAGATTACCGCGAATTCAAGGTGGACAGGAGTGTACATTTCAGGGGACGGCGTTTTTGACTAGCACGACGACGCGGCAAGTGTGGGCGCGACCGCCCATCGATGTGGACTTTCAGGTGTTGATGTTCACGGCGTCTGGATTGATTGTGCGGTTCCTGAAGGTGTTTGAGAAGAGCAACTACCAGAGCATCAAGTGGGTGCGGTACCTAACGAAGGCCGAGGGGTCGTACCAGATCCGGGTGAGTTCCATGTTATCGGTGTGTAGGAGTGTGCTGAGGATGTTGCGACTGCAGTTCTGAGAGGTGAATGGTAGTCGGTAGATTAGATTAGCGTGTGATAGTACCATATATGGGATATATACGGACTGGAGAGAGAGAGTGACTGAGTTGATCATCCGCTGCCATGTTCTGGAGGTATTCCACCCCTGCCTGCAAACCGCCTCGCACTCAGCCACTTTTGCAGATTTGGTTTCCATAATGCATCCGCAATAGAAAGCCTTATAGACAAGGAGGCTTCCCTCGCCACAATCCTCGACCAGGACGACCTGCTCCAGGAATGCAAGGCCCAGAACACACGTCTTGCAGAGTACTTTGGTAGAGTTGGCGTGTTGCACAGGCTGTTTGCCTATGTCACAGGAGAGATTGAGATTGAGGGCAAAGACCGCTTCAAGTCCGCACTCCTACTCTACTCCTCACATTAGCACTTGTGTTACTCACGCATCGGGCTCTCTGTGCTGCCCTTCTACAGATACCCGTATGTCGCAACAGAAGTCCTCTGCAGTGACATCTGGTCCATCTCTGCCACATGCGTTGGGAAAGCAGATGTGGTCCTCGCGCCGTTTTGGGAGTTTGTGCTCGACAGATCACCAGAAGATATGAAAACGCGCATGGTCATGGCCTCGCACTTTGTGAAAATCAACCTGAACTTTATACTCAAATGGCCGGAAAAGGTGTGTTTTGTATCCGTTTCTGGTGTTTCCAGAAGTCATCGAGTGCTGAGGTGTAATGTGTTATTTTGGTTTGGACGTGGAGATGCTCGCGTTCATACAGTCTCAGCCGAACATTGTTGAACGGTTACTCAGACACATCGAGTGCTCGTCGTTTGTGGATCTCATTGTGCAGATTATATCGTTGGATGAACATCAGCGGTGCGGGGAGGTCATAGAGGTGCGTTCTGTTTTTGCTCTTATGATGATGCTCCGCCTCCTCGCTTATCGGACGTTGTGGTGTAGTGGCTGTCGTCCCAAAACTTTATCCCTCGACTGGTGGACATGCTTTCTCCGGAACACTCTAGCGACACGCATAACGCCGTGGCGGATCTTCTAAAGGGGATCATCTCGATGGCGACCCCAACACCTGCATCAGGTCTTATGGACCCCGCTCCAGCATCAAATCTATTTGCACGCGAGTTGGCATCGAAGGAGATAGTGGAAAAGCTGGTTTCGTATATCGTGCATGATTTCAGCGTGCCACAATCGACGACTAAAGAGGCCACCTCTACGACTACCCCTTCCACCGATAACAACTCCACCGAACCCGCAGACATGTCTAGGACTACAAACACATCTGAAGATCAATCCTCCACCTCAACCGCCGCTCCCACTCCCTCTTCCCCAGACCCATACTCCGACACAGACCATCTCCCCTCCCTCGAGTCCTCCATCTCCTCTGTCACAAATTCCATTTCAATCATCATCGAACTCATCCGCAAAAACAACTCGGACTACTTCGAGCCCTACCTCTTCCACACCATACGCAATAGACTCATCCACTTCCAACAACATCTCACAGAAGAAGTTGGGAAGAACCCAGAGGAAACGAGGGAGATGCTGGAGCAAGCAATGAAGGAGCTTGTAAATCGGATGGGGGTCGTCCATCTAGGTCCAGTATTAGAGGGTGTGGGAGAGAAGATGGGCGAGTTGAAAAAGTTTTTGAGGAGTCCGAGGTCATTAGTGAGTTGTTCTATGCGCTCTTTTCCTCGTGCGTGCGTATATGCGGGCGCTGATCTTTGTTTTGTTTCCTTGGGTGCTTAGGCGGGGGATATTCAAACGACAGTTGGGACGGTGACACCACTCACATTTGAGCGTTTCCGGATATGCGAACTCTTCGCGGAGCTCTTACATTGCTCGAATATGGCGCTATTGAATCGACCTAGTGTCCACGATAACTTGTACGACTCAAAAGGTCGTTTGCAGGGTGGTCTATCTGCACTCGAGGACTTGGCGCAGGTTATACAACTTAATGGGACTTCGGATGGTGAAGATAAAAGTGGTGGTGAGATGACGGATGATGGGAGTGGTGGTGGTAGTGAAGATGAGATGAGTGATATTGAGCCTGCGCTCGAGCTGCCGATCTCTGGGATGGGCGGTGGCGGGAGAGTGGGATCTCAGGGTGATACGCCGAGTATTGGGAGCTCGGACATGTCGGATAGTCCGGGGAGTAGTGATGATGATGAAGACGTGGGGAGGATGGAAGAGATTCCTGTGGGTGATGAGCCTGCCGCGAGCACAGGTGCTGGTGGAGCTGAGAAGGGCAAGACTGGAGGGCTGAAGGTGGATACGAACTTGGGTGCGCGTGCGTCGGGGGAGCCAGTGAATGACGCGACATTGAGTGGTTCGCCTACCACAAATGAGACGAAAGCTGACAACGGCACGAGTGAAGAGTCTAATGATCCAAAAGAGGCCAATGTAGAGACGGATCAGGATGCGAATATGGGAGCTGTACCCTCGGAACACGACGAAAACGCACTCACACCTCAGGTTTCACGGACACCCAAAACGCCCATCTCGAGACGGAGTTCCCGGAGGACAACGATACAGGATTCTCTTTCTGAATCTGCTCCCGATCTCTCTCAGACACCTGGGAGTAAGTTGAAGAGGTTGTTTTTGGATTTGGAGATCCTTCCTACACTTCTGGTGCGTCTTGTAGCACCTGTGCCGCGACATTTTCGTGCTGACTGTGATCATGTCCTCATATAGGACCTGTTCTTCGAGTTCAAGTGGAACAACTTTCTGCACAGCGCGGTGTATGACGTGATTCACCAGATTTTGACGGGGAACGTCGAGAGTGGGTTGAACAGGCAGTTGGTGATCTCGTTATTCAGGGATGCGAAGCTTATGCAGAGGATCGTGGATGGACAAAAGCTGAACGATATAGAGAGGTACGCCACCCCCTCCCCACAAGTTTTCTCTACTTACGCTTCTGTCTGCTCTATATACAGTGCGAAACCGAAAGGTGTTCGGATAGGTTATATGGGCCACCTCACGCTCCTCGCTGAAGATGTCATTACTGCACTTGACCGATTCCCATCTGACCTTCGCACTCTTATCCTCACCACGTATGCACCCCAGCCTCAATGGGAGGAGTATGTCAAGGGACGGTATACGGAGACGAAAAAGAAGGATTGTTGTGCACTTGGCGGACCGAAGCCTAATCCGAGTGTGACGTCATTTGGGTTCAATGTGAATGTGGATGCTGACACTGCTGGTGCTCTGGGAGGAGGACGCGGCGATTTCATGGGAGATGCTGGTACTGGTGATGGTAGATCGGATGGGATGTTTTCAGGGCTGCGTTTGGACGAAGCGGCGGCGCACGCGTTTAGGAACCGGTCGAAGATTGAGATTGAGCAGGGAGATGTGGAAGGGGCGGGAGGTGGGGAGAGGAGGGCGGATGTGCCGGAGGATGTTGGGACTTTGCGAGGGGTGAGGGGAGAGTTTAGGAGGGCTGGATCGGAGAGTGCCAGTGGGGTGAGGAATACAGCTGATTTTGGACCTGTGTCGGTGTTGAGTCGGGGTCGTGATGAGGAGGATGAGGATGATGAAGAGAAGTATGGGAATTCGCGGACAACACATGTGTGTTCTTTTCATGTCTTTTACGATCAAAAGTTCATGCTGACATCTACACAGTTTGCGAGGTACTTGGCTCAGGAAATTCAGTCCTCGAATCACATTGGTGAGTCCTCTGACTCGTCGGACGAGGAAGAGGGCGGGTGGTTGTCGCAGTCGAA
The DNA here is from genome assembly GCA_018524415.1 of Podaxis rugospora. Classification (NCBI taxonomy): domain Eukaryota; kingdom Fungi; phylum Basidiomycota; class Agaricomycetes; order Agaricales; family Agaricaceae; genus Podaxis; species Podaxis rugospora. Next base: position 10,572 of record JAEUWL010000111.1, on the reverse strand, counting down.
TTTTAATCTGGGGAGTCCACCGATTTCAGCGAGGCGGCAAGGTACGGGGATGACTGAGCGGAGACCTCTGGGCGCTTCCGGTTTTGACGTGCGTTTCGTTTACTTATGCCATAGTATCTCTAAACTGAAGCGGGGGTGACTTTTGGGCTAACAGGATTCGTTCAACCCGACTAGTCCTGAGGATCCATTTTCTTCACATGATGATGTGCGCCTACATACACTTCCCCGCTAAATAATATTTGCTGTAATGAGCTGATTCATTCCCTATGGTAGGACACATTCGGCCCATTCTCAGACTCAGCGGCAGTAGCGAACACACCGGACAGCGTGCTTCTTTCTTCGTCCTTCTCAGATGAAATGGACGATTCGTCGTTTGAGAGTTTTGGCGATTTTGGGGATTTCCAGAGTGCAGATGGGGATGTTGATTTTGGGCCGTTTGAGAGTGCTAGTGGTGGTGCTTCTACGGGTTCTGGTGCTCATGGTCCGTCTGTCGATACGGGTGATGGGGAGAAGAAGCAGGACGAGGATGGGGATGAGTCGTTGACGATGACGCCTACGAGTGGTAGTTGGACGATCGCGAGTGGGAATGATGGGTTTGAGGAGATTCGGAGGGTTGAGAGGGGGGAGGAGAAACGGGGGTAAAGGAGGTTCAACTGGCTTCATGTTTGACTTTTATTTGCTGGAACGAATATTCTTTCCCGGTTCCTGTGTTCGATGGACCTTTTCCTGTGATAAAGCTGAAGAAATTGATACTATGTAAATTGTAATATCGCAATTGTTTGCAGAGTGTTCTTTAATAGATTACATGATGGATGCCTCCTTGTGGAATGTTATCAGGTCGCATGTATGCACGAACACGACTTGGGATGGCAGCTTCCGGAGGGAAGACAAGGCTGTTAGGTCTGTTAGTTCTGGCTTCGCACCAATCACCAAAGCTTGGCTTTTTTTGCCTCGAAACGATATTTGTTCGTAACCATGGACGCAGGGGGAAATAAAGGTTTTGGACCTGCTATTGTCTCTCTGATAGGGGTGCGTTGCGACCGAAGTTTTTTGCACTCAGACACAACTGAACAGCTAGCGGGAAGCCGCTTCCTCTCGTCACGTCATTACCCTGCTACTGCGATCGGATGCTTGTTGACCACTAACTTCTCGAGCTTTCTGTTATTCTGAGTTGTGTGTTAGATGGCCTCGGTGAACTCCTTTGAATATGCAACGTGCAAACATACAGGGCCAGTCAGTGGCCTCAGCTTTTTCTCTGACTTTCTTCGTGCTTCCCCCGTCATTGAAGAATTATGTTAAGGGTTATACACCTTTGTTCTTCCTCACCGTGGTTAAGTTTTGTATGCTCCTCTCCCACACTCGAGTTTGTCTTCTTTATACTCGTCAGCAGACTTCCTGGATAGACTTGCACAGAATCAAGTTCTCGCTGTCTTTATGCAAGGCACTGAGGAGTGATGGCATGTGGCGATTGATGGCCCTTTGGTGGTGGAAACACAGCGGTACTAGGAAGACGAACTACACTGATTCTTCACCCCTCCGCTCTGAACAAGTAGGTACGAGTTATTCCACAACGGACTCACTCACAGATATGCATCACACGTAGAGTGTGGATGTAGCATGAAGGCTTAATTAAGGTCGGGGTCATGAGCACACTTAACGTCCCGCTTCGGATCACTGGCGTCCTCAGGTCCCGTCGAGTGCAAGGGTTGTTCGGGTATTGTTGATAAAGAACGCATGGCATCATTGGTACTTCCCCACTTGCTTAACTGCACTACAGGAGCTCTCCCCCTATGCCAGAATACCTATTTCCCCTAGGACCCTGTCATTTATGGCTTGTCTCCTTGGCGGTTTCGTGGGTCATGTGTCTGTATGCTCGGTCCCCTTTTTGTATCCGAACTTGGACTTCTGGGATGACGTGCTACCCACCATGGGTGACGATGTGATAGCGCTGTATGTGATGTGAGTGCCAGCTGAATGCGATGCAGTCGTTGATTGAGTATATTCGGAGGCGTGGTTATTATACATTGAAGGTCCCAACCACCGAAGGTTGTTCAAGCTCCAGAGAGAGAGATCTCGGGACTTTGAAGAGACTTCGGGTGCCAATGAACCTGAACCTCGACTCTAGCGCGCCTGAGTGAGGTGAGAGGACTTGGAATAATCTAAGGTTGGGTTCTGGTGAAGCAAGAAGTGTGTCAGTGATTCCGTTGTCCTGATACTTATCGAGGCGGGAAACACATCTGTCCTAACAAGCCGGGAATTCTATGTCTTCGTCAACACGAGGGGCATACAGGTCAGATAATTGCGAAGCCTTGGTCGTATGACTCTCAAGGTGGTTATGGTAAGGATAGGCCGATCAACTGCGCAACTATGAATGCATTACAGCTGCTTCTTGCGGCTCCGAAGATGTCTGATCAGTGGCTAAAACTCAGCAAGTCCTTTCTTCTTTCGCGTTAGGTCCTTCGTAGGAGGCAACAACGTACGCTCGCTGGAAGATTTTCCGCATTGAATTCCAAGGAGGCGGAATATGAGTTCCAGTCCGCCCCCCAGGGGAAGTGGGATGCCCGCACGCCAGGATAATTGACGCCTCCGGCTCCATATATAATCCACAAGGGTTGCGGACTGCGTTGGCCAAAATTGCAAAGCAGGTTGTGGAGTATAACTGATGTACACCTTATAGCTAGCGGGCATAGTTGGGAACCGAATATCATTGGCTCCAGGGAAGTGGGGTAAGGTCCCCAGTGATGCCGTTGCTAACGGGACGCTACTCTTAGGGAAAATTGGGGTGAGAATGAATAATTAATCGTTTGTACAACGAAAAGGCGAATGTGTAACGATAAGAGAGTCTCAGAAGCAGAGAGTCGTGATGGTTGATAGAAGTACAAGGATTGCAACATATACCCGGGAAAGCAAACGGATCTGAAGCGGAGGCACTGTTAGTACTGGTAGCACGGGTCGGCACAGAACAGGACTCACGAGACGGAAGGTTAAATACAGCGGCTACAGCGTAGAAGACAACTGCCGCTCGGTAGCATTCAAGAAGGGGCCACGGAGCGGGTCGGTGAGTGCTAGACATCACCGTTGATCCCAGTAATACTTTGGTGGGTGCTTGGATATATATTCTTGATATGATGATTTACTCGATCGCTCTGATCGAGCAGATGGTGGTGGCTGGACAGTGGGTAAAATGTCAGCGGTGCGCCGTTCAGAAGAGTGTAATGAAGGAGAGAGGCGTGGAGTTGCGAGGACGTGCAAAGGAAGAAGGTTCGCGAGATTGACTGGAATTTGGGTCGCACCTTGGTCAGCACATCGTCGCCATCAACACAACCTTCGACGTTGACATCCACAGTAGACTTGGGTTCGTCAATCAGGGTTCCTCCAGAATCTGAGAGATTAGTCCGCTTCTCTCTGGCCTTCTCATGAGTTATCCTAACACTTCGTTGCACCCCTCTGCCCTCCTCAATGTCCATATGTTCTTCTGCTCGTTGTTGTTGCTTTCTCCTCCTCTTTCTTCGTATTTGGAATACGGTTGTGGCCAAAAGTACGATAACAAGAAAGACTAAAACTCGGGTGTCAGATGGAGGGAGTGACACCAAGAAAGAACGCACCGAAGACAATGACAATGGCGATCTCCCATGCAGAGCTCAGATGACCATGGCTAGGACTGATGATCATCATTAGCCGCCAATTATGATGGAGGTTGAGAGGTGACAGAGAAGGTTGGGGAGGATTGAGCGAGATGAGGCAAACCACATGAGGTTTCTCGTGGGAAGAGCTTCCTGAGATTAGGCAGCGTCGCCCAAAGAACTTGAAAGATTGCGAGCGGGCGACCAAATCTTTAAAGGAAGATGATAGAGTAGAGTATAAGTGATTGATGGCATACCTATCTTCTTCAGGGCGTTGGTTGGTCATCCCGACAATTCGGGTCGCGAAGAGGGGTTATATCCGATATAATGGGGTCGTGTTCTCGGGGATAATACGGGTCAAGGGAAGATTTCGAGTGTCTAGGCGTGTGTCCTTCCTCAGGAAGACTTCTCACAGACCAAAGCGGCGCAGAGCGAAAGGCCAACAGACGAGGGGCCGAAAGTGGATGAGAGGAAATGGTACAAGGTGTTGGTGTGCTTCTGCGTGGTTGCTATATGGACAGCTGCGGAAGGGAAGGGGTGGGGGATGAGGGGAAAGGCGACGAGGGGGCAGTGGCGAACGGTTTATGAGTCGAGTTCAAGCATTCCAAGTGACTGGGCGATGCGTCCGCCAAGCCCGAGACCCATGCCCTTGGGTCTGCCTTCTGGGAAGATGCCAAGTCGGCTTGTGGAGATCGCGTCCGATTCGGCAGTTACACTTGGCACAGTCCAATAAAAAACATTTGGTTATGCTTCATTTCTTGGTGGATTTTCTCCTCTGCCTGAGGTATATTTGCCTCGTTGGAGAGACAAGGCCAATCGCTCTTGCGGTTTCAATGTTTGGTAGAGATCTCAGATGAGCAGACTTGAAAAGCTTGGCCTGGGAAAACGTAAGCCAAGAGTCAAATAGCCTCTGTTAACAAATTCGTAACGTGCCATATAACACAGGATAAACAAATGCCCCTATGAAGACCGCCAGAAACGGAAAGGTTCCTGAGCTTCTCTGCCCTGCTCTCAATTAGCTTCACAAGGGAGATAATGGTACAAGGGAACTTGGTGTAGGTCGGGAGTTTGAGATTGTCCCCTCCCAATGGTCAGCGATAATGATTTGAGATGGTTATGAATGAAAAGCGACTCGGCCAGGTGAGGCACTCCTAGCTGGAGGCCGTCTTGGCTGAAACGCATCACCTCCACTGCGCATTTCCATGCATCCTTGATGGCTTTCTCGATACAGCCCAAGTATCCGTGGTATCACCAAGCGATTCCCCATAAGAGCTTGATAACAAAGAATACATCTAGTGTTGTGGCAGAAATGCTAAAGCTGTTGAATGTCTTGGCTGATGGCAATGCTATCTGTCGGTCAACGGACAGGTCGATAATGATGCACAGTCGATTGCATAGATGGACCATTGGACATACATTTTGCCCCGGATGGCCACCCGAAGGCTAGCTAGCTAGGTCAAGTTGCCGGTGGAACCTGCTAGTATGAGCCCTATGTGTGTTGTGTCCCTTCAATGGATGGTGGCCCATATCCCACGCCACTGGAACGGGTCGACCCGGTAACCTATCCCGACATGTTGACATTTTCACTCGAATTGTGTTGTCCTTTTAGTCCCAACTCGAAATATTTGGCAAGGGCAACAGTGGGTGCTTTCATCGCGTTGAGCCTCTCGTCTTCAAATGAACACGGTAGATTAAGTAGCCATGGCCTCCACCTTCACAGCTGTCGGAAAGAAAGTACGGATATCTCCTTATCAACGCTGAACGTTGCTTAATGGACATCAATTGGAATTTTCTGCGCAACTCTTCACAAACTCATCGACGGCTTCTTGCAACTTGCAATCCCTCTTCGAACACTTAACTTGGACATACCAGATTGTGGCCATAGGTCGTAATTATGCCGCACACGCCAAAGAACTCGGGAACAAGCCTCCCAAGGAACCTTTCTTCTTCTTGAAACCCACCTCAAGTTACTTAGAGTCTGGCAACAAGGTCGAAATCCCAAAGGGAATTATCGCGCATCATGAAGGTGCGCCTCACATAGTGTACAGTGAATTCTACAACTCATTGCGACCTCTACCGTTCTGGTTGCGTTATTACGTTGCATAGTTGAACTCGGCGTCGTCATTGGTCGACCTGGGAGGGACATCCCAGCCTCCCAAGCCATGTCTCACGTTTCTGGTTATGGTGCGGCTTCACACTCATTCCCTCTCTACCCCCTTAGCTAAAAAGCCCACCAGCATTAGCAGTGGACATGACAGCTCGCAACCTTCAAGAAAGGGTACGCAAAGCCGGTCTACCGTGGTCTGCGGCGAAGGGCTTCGACACCTTTACTCCCGTTTCGTACGTTCCCTGTTCGGGTAAACAGTGAGGATGACCAACAGGTGCCTCCCACAATTTACAGAGGTTGGATCCCAAAGGGAGATGTCGACGATCCCCACAACTTGCGACTTACCCTTGCTGTACGTCTGACCACGGATGCCAGAAACACCGTAGAAATGACGTGTGCGACGTAGATCAATGACGAGATAAAGCAAGACGGCTCTACTGGAGATATGATCTTCAAGATCCCACAGCTTATTGAACATGTTTCGTCTATCATGAAACTCGAGGTATGACTCTCTTCTTTCTGCTTGGCTAGCGCTTATGCTATTCTCGATGAGCAGGAAGGTGACCTTCTGTTGACTGGTACACCGTCTGGCGTCGGCCCCGTTGTTCCTGGTGACAACGTGTACTGTACACTCAAGGATGTATCTGGAAAGAAGTTGGCAGAACTGAGGTTCTTCGCGACGCAGCGAGAAAATGGGTATCAGTTCGTGCCGGAGTCGGAGTAAATTTCTTCGACACTCGGATAGGTCTAATCAAGCAATCTATTCTTAACAGAGATTAGCTGCATGGTGTGGGTTGCGACAATGTCGGACATCGACGTGTTGTTGATCATTGCCAAAGGCAATCTGACAATACTTGAGAAGGCTCTGTCCTGATTGATCCCAACCTTAGAGTTTCCCTCTCGTCCTCCAACATCCAGCCCGTCACTGAACCAAGATCAACCAGCCTAACCGCCCCTTACCTCAAGCAATCCTCATCATTATGATCATGCCCCTCCCCAGAAGAGAGGTAAATATGCTTCTCAAACTGTTCCCCAACTTGAACAATTTCACCTCTAGAATTCCGTGCAAGTCCGAGAATCGCAAATTATGACTTGGGTACACAGCACCCGATCACCCGTCGGCGAAGCTTATGTATCAGCATTCGAACCTTGCTGTGATTAAGGACAGATTTCATGTGATTTTAACATAGAGGAGGAAATGCTCCAGCTCTGGTAATTGTGGGAGGAGGGGAACATCTAGACACCCCAGTTGACAATTTCAGGAGTAGTACTTATCAGCTCCACAGGTGGCTTTTTGTTGAGAGTAGACAGTTCAATATCAGAAGGGTGTTTATAGCTGTGTGCTATGGTCTTTGGAGGAGCTGAGTTGAAGTTGCAGGTAAGTAGGTTCATACAGACAGGATACTTAAAGAATGATTTCATGCAGGTGGAGTTCATTGATAATCATATGGTGAACTCCAGATATTTATTGTGTTTTTCCATTCTGTATGTAAACACTAGTATCATTGGTAGCCACTCAATTGTGAGGTGCTTGAAAAGATTGATGAAATATGCAGGTTCTACAGAGTTCATTTTCCTTCTGATAACAATTTCTAATGATGCAAACTTATCTCTTCTATCTTTAAATGCTCTGCAAGATAGACTTTTCTACCTTTCTATCATATTCATGTTGTATCAATTATGTTCACTCTTGTAGACTTTCTATGCTTACCTCTTATATATTCTTCAATACATGTATATGCCCTATGCTTTCCTACTTATGCTTTATGCCCTATGGCTTTTATACCTTTTCAACATCTGTGCAGGATTTGATCTACTTCCTTTAGTAGATAATCAGACCTGTGGATATGTACCACCTGTACTTATAGGTTAGCTAAGTCTAATCTTAATGTTTACTACCAAATAACCTTATATTACTAAGTTCACCATCAGGTGATCATACCTCTTCACCCTTGTAGCAAGTCTCTCTTATCTCAGGTATCTTTCTAGTGTCTATCCTATGGAGAGTGTGGTCTATACAAGTTTGCTGCTGTCAGCACTTCCTTTCTAGGTAACTACTACCTAGCATCTCAGTAGACCAGTTATTTATGGCACAAGGAATATAATTTTCAGTTCTAAAGTGTTATAGTCCTAGCTATATTTAGAGCATGCTTACTCACTATACTATTTCATCCTATGGGATAATGAGTTGGTCAGTACCCACTTTAGCTAAGGATATATGGCAGTTTCTTGGATTAGTGAGATACCTAGCAGCATTCCTGCCTAAGCTAGCACAGTATATACAGATCTTAAACTGGTTAACAGACAAGAAGTGCAATGTGAAATTTCTAGCTTAGACAGAGGCATATCAAGCTGTGTTCAAGGACCTAGTACTGAGCTCAGACTGTATTATGATAATAGATTATAGACTCATGCCAGAACATCATATACTTATAACTACAGATACATCAGACACAAGATTAGGAGCTATGCTCAGTTTTGGAAAATACTACAACCAGTAACATTTGACTCAAAGCCTTTCAAAGCGGCAGAGCTAAACTATCCAGTACACAAGAAAAACTTTTTGCAGTAGTATAAGCATTACTGAAATGGAGAACTGACCTATTAGAGATCCTTTTATAGTATTGACAGACTACCACATACTAGAGTATTTTGAGACACAAAACATCTCTCATAATATTAAGCATAGTAGATGGTATTTCTATAGTAGGATGACTTTGACATTGCATATATGAAGGAAGAAAACAACTCAGTAGTAGATGCACTTTTTTGGACAGATTTTGAGGAGGTGCAAACTGAAACAGAGGCATGGCACATGACCCCATTTGACTGCCTTGATAAGCTTGAAGTACCTGTCTGTGGAGTATTAGAAGTGGTAACAGATTCTCCTTTCAGAAGTATACATCAATTGGCAGAAATACAGTTACCTGACAAAACAGTGTCTATAGTCCTGGAGATTTCAGGAGATGATGAATTATGCAATGCTATTGTAAATGGATAAGAACAAGATACCTGGTACTAAAATGCACTTATAACCAAATGGATGGGCTTGAGGACTAAGGTACCCTTCTGTATTTCAATGGAAGACTAGTTATACTACAAGCTAGTAATATCCTGCAAATACTAGAAGGACTTGTATGTAACACCTTGGGATATTTTGGGTTTGACAAAACATATGCAGCAATGCATGATATATTTTACTGGCCTGGTATATATAGCCATTGATTTTGTAGGGCTATTCCCTGAAGAAGGGGATTTTTTGCAGATATTGACAATGACAGGTCACCTAGGTGCTGACATATATTTGCTAGCCTGTTGTAAAGACCTAAATGCTCAAGAGCTTGCTAGACTCTTTTTTGACTATTAGTTTTATGAGAATGGCCTTTCAGATGAGATAGTGTCTAATAGAGATATTCTTTTCCCTCCAGATTTTAAATCAGTGCTTGCATATAGTAGTAGACAAGAAAAAACAGGATTGGGTAAAAGCTCTACTACAAATTCATTTCAATATAATGAACACAGTAAACAATTCCACCAGTTTCTTTGGTTTCAGCTAAGATTTGATACATTACCAAGACTCATTCCACCAATCATTAAAGAACCCACTGATATGATAGAAACACTACTGCAACTTATAGAAAGAATTACAAATGATATAGAAATATTACAACCTTTGTTATGCACTCAGGTTGCAACTAAGGCAAAGGCTTGAGAATGAGCAAAGGGAAAAGAATGAGTTAGTAAAGCATAAAAAATATAGGTGCTCTACCTAGGGTTTATATACTAGTAAGGGGTGAACTAAGAATAGATAAAACAGATGATGAATAAGGGCATAAGTCATAGTGAGTAAATAGGGGAGTCAGAGTGGAGTCATCAAGGGGTTGACACAATACATGAAACAGTATGCTAAGTTAGGACATCTCAATATAGATGAAACTCTCAAGACCATAATATCACCCTCCTCCTAAGGTGTCATGTCCTCATAAAACTATTGTAAAGGTTTATGTAAGTTATTGCATATAGAAAAGGTGAAAGTTGGTAAAGTATAAAGATTACAGGTGCTCTACCTAGGGTTTATATACTACTGAAGGGGCTAGCTAATAAAAGGTGAAACAGGAGATGAGTAATGGTATGAGTCATGGTGAGTAAGTAGGTGAGTCAGAGTGGGGTCATCAAAGGGCTGAAACAATATATAAAATGCTATGCTGAGTCAGTGCATCTAAATATAGATGAAACCATCAAGACTATAACATCAGCTATGCTGATATTGTTATTTATCTGCTCTGGATAGTTTCTGTCTTCAAGTCTTGTATTATCTTCTTCATCTGCTAGGTCTGTGATATCTTCTTTATCTGCTGGTTTTGCAAAGTCTTCTTTGTCTATAGGCTCTGGCTCTCCTGCATCTGCAGGTTCTTCAAGGTCTTCTTTATCTGTTGGCTCTTCTTTGTTATTGGTATGCTTGCTCTCAGTGACATCCAAAAATTCTGCTGCTGATGGCTCTCTGGTCTGTCTTAAACTATACAGTACCAGTATCTCTTCGACTGTTCTAGATATTGCTCTTGCTCATACACTGAGCCTTGCTCTATACAGAACCCTGATAATATTCTTGACTTGTACCTCAATATATGCCCCTAGCTGGGCCTCTCTTGTTGTAAGATGGGTTGGTGATGCTTTACCAAATATTATGACATTTGTTATGTATTCAGGTTGCAACTAAGGCAAAGGCTTGAGGATAGCAAAGAGGAAAGAACAAGTTGGTAAAGCATAAGGAATACTAGGCAGGCCTACCTTCGGCACGGGGGGGAGAGTTTTGGACTTTTTAAGCACAAAACTAATTTCAAC